>CM040455.1:7341207-7388217 GCA_022758105.1 Pangasianodon gigas | reverse complement strand
GTGGCTTAAAAAAATCCTTGCGAGGTGGGGCCTCCATGGATTGGACTTGTTGTCCAGCACATCCCACAGAGATCTGGGGAATTTGGAGGCCAAGTCAACACCTTGAACTCTTTGTCATGTTCTTCAAACGAGGGTGCATTATCCTGCTGAAAGAAGCCACTGCTATTAGGGAATATTGTTGCCATGAAGGGGTGTACTGGGTCTGCAACAATGTTTAGGTAGGTGGTACGTGTCAAAGTAACATCCACATGAATGCCAGGACCCAAGGTTTCCCAAAGCATCACACTGCCTCCACCGGCTTGCCTTCTTCCCATAGTGCATCCTGATGCCATCTCTTCTTCAGGTACATGCACCTGGCCATCCACATGATGTAAAAGAAAATGTGATTCATCAGACCAGGCCACCTTCTTCCATTGCTTTATGGTCCAGTTCTGATGCTCACATGGCCATTGTAGGCACTTTCGGCGGTGGACAGGGGTCAGCATGGGCACTCTGACCAATCTGCAGTTACGCAGGACCATGCGATGCACTGAGTCTTCTGACACCTTTCTATCATAGCCAGCATTAACTTTTTCAGCAATTTATGCTACAGTAGCTCTTCTGTGGGATTGGACCAGATGGGCTAGCCTTCGCTCCCCACTGGCATCACTGAGCCTTGGGCATCAATGACCCTGTTGATGGTTCACCGGTTGTCCTTCCTTGGACCACTTTTGGTAGGTACTATCCACTGCATAACCATTGGCCACTTTTCCTGCTTCCAGCACATCAACTTCAAGAACTGACTGTTCACTTGCTGCCTCATATATCCCACCCCTTGACAGGTGCCACTGTAATGAGATAATCAATGTTATTCACTTCACCTTTCAGTGGTTTTAATGTTATGGCTGATCAGTATATACAGTATATATATATATATATGTATATATATATATATATATATACAGTCAGGTTAATATTACACCCCAATGGATTTGAAATAAAACAATCAAAATGTCATCGAAGTGTAGACTTTCAGCTTTATTTTAAGAGGTTCTACAAAAATATGGCATTTACCTTTTAGGAATTATAGCCATTTTAAGCAAAGTACTTCCATTTTCAGGGGCTCAAAGTTATTTGGACAATTGACTGACAAGAAGTTATATGACCAGGTGCGGTCCATTCCCTCGTTACTTCAAGACAAATGAAGCAGGTAAAAGGTCTCGAGTTGATATCAGGTAATGAGTTGGCATTTGGCAGCTGTTCGCCCGGAGCTACCAACATGAAGTCCAAGGAGATCTCAATACAAGTGAAGGAGGCCATCATTAGGCTGAAGAAACAACATAAATCTATAAGAAAGATAGCAAAAACCTTAGGTGTGGCCAAATCAACAGTTGGGTACATTCTTAAAAAGAAAGAAAGCACTGGTGAGCTCAATAACATCGAAAGGCCTGGAAGACAACGGAAGACAACTAAAGTGGATGATCACAGAATCCTTTCCTTGGTGAAGAAAAACCCCTTCACAACATCAATAGAAGTCAAGAATACTCTGGAGAAGGTAGGCATATCATTGTCAAAATCTACAATCAAGAGACGCCTTCAGGAATGTAAATACAGAGGGTTTACAACAAGGTGCAAACCACTGGTAACATTCAAGAACAGGAAAGCCAGATTAGACTTTGCCAGAAAACATCTAAAAAAGCCTCCCATGTTCTGGAATAAGATTCTTTGGACTGATGAAACCAAGATTAACTCGTACCAGAATGATGGGAAGAGAAAAGTATGGCGAAAGAAAGGAACAGCTCATGATCCAAAGTATACCACATCGTGTCAAACATGGTGGAGGCAGTCTTATGGCATGGGCATGTATGGCTGCCAATGGAACAGGCTCACTGGTGTTTATTGATGATGTGACTGCTGACAGAAGTAGCAAGATGAATTCTGAGGTGTATAGGGCTATACTCTCTGCTCACATTCAGCCAAATGCTATAAAACTGATAGGATGCCACTTCTCAGTGCAGGTGGATAATGACCCTAAACATACTGCGAAAGCAACTCAAGACTTTTTGAAGGCAAAGAAATGGAATATTCTTCAATGGCCAAGTCAGTCACCTGATCTCAACCCAACAGAGCATGCTTTTCACTTACTGAAGACAAGACTGAAGGCAGAAAGACCCACAAACAAGCAGCTAGGTGGCTGCAGTGAAGGCCTGGCAAAGCATCTCCAGGGAGTAAACTCAGAATCTGAGTTTTGAGAACATGGGCTCCAGACTTCAGGCAGTCATTAACTGCAAAGGATTTTCATCCAAGTATTAAAATTATGGTTATATTTACAATTATGTCACTTTGTCCAAATACCTTTGAGCCCCTGAAAATGGAGGTACTTTGTTGAAAATGGCTGTAATTCCTAAATGGTAAATGCCATATTTTTGTGGAACCTCTTAAAATAAAGCTAAAAGTCTACAGTTCGATCACATCTTGATTATTTTATTTCAAATCCATTGTGGTGGTGTATAAAGGCAAAATCACAAAAACTCTGTCATTGTCCAAATACTTCTGGACCTAACTATATATATGTATATATATATAGTGTGTGTGTGTGTATGTGTGTGTGAGCATGCCCTGTCCAGTTCAGGTTGCCCATGTGTGCTAAACAAAATCTGGGAAAAAAAAAAAAAAAAAAAACTCCACATTGCTCATGTTAAATCAATGCTTTTATTTCCGAGTGCTTGCTATGTAGCTCAAGTGTTGTGACAGAAATTAAGTGTAATTGCATCCCTGTTAAATTGAAACGTGTTTGTTTTTTGGAATGAAACGAAATGGAGTATGCCCAGTCCTCAGCAGGAGATAATGTGGGGGACAATCTGGTATAATTGAAAGGCACTTATCTCCAGGGCAGCGATATCTGTGTTCATTTCATTAATCTTTTAGTGATCCATTTCATAACAGTCTCTCTGAGAGCTCAGTGTGTGTAGCCCCACCATCCCAAAATCTAGATCATCCAATACCAAGGACACGAGTGTGGATTTATTTATTTATTTATTTAAAACTTAGAATTAGAGGTATAAATAGTAGTAGGGGTAAGGGTATGAAATAGTAAGAAAAGTAGTAGTTGTAGTAGTGGTGCAATAGTAGAAATAGTAGTATTTAGTAGTACTTACTAGTAGGAGTACTAATGGGAATAGTATTAGTTAGTATTAGTAGTAGTAATAGTAGTAGTAGAAGGGGGTGAAGGAGGAGGAGGAGGAACAGTTGTAGTAGTAGCAGAAAATGGTTCATTCAGCTCATCATACTACTGTGAGTGCCCAGTACAAAATACTACCACAAATTCATACACTTTAAATTTCTTCCTCCACAAATCAGACTAAATGAATCCACCAACAGTCTTAAGCAGGTGTTGCTGTAACCTCTCACACACCTGCAGGTCCTCATAAATAGGACATAAATAGCAATTTCTTCTACATCAAATTACTCATGTACTCACTTCTTCCTTCCCAAGTTTTCCTTATGTATCACATTCAAAAATCATATATTCCTTTTCACTTAGACTATTTTTTCCCCTAAGTCTGAAAAGGATGGATGAGTACGACATTAAAACAAACTGATAATCAGCTACGGATCATGATTCTAGCTGGTCCAGCTTAAAAATTGCAAGAACATCCTATTTAAAGGTATTCTTTATGCAGAACCCAACCTAAGACTGTAAAGGGAAATTTGAGCCAAACATGATAATGTGGTTAACATTGCAATCTGTTGCCAGTAGGCATCATCTTAATTGCACTATGCCAAGTGTTCCCTAGCTGTTTTCATTCATTCTTGTTAACCTTACTGTTTAGGGGCACATAATTCATTTAACCACTAAAACTCTCAGGATCCATCAGTGGATCTGGACTTCAATCCTCCCTCTCATAACTACATAATAGGGTTGTAACCATACACAAAATTTAAAGTGGATATGATACGATACATTTTTTATACAGCAAAAATAAGCATTGACTGCTTGAATATGTGTCTTAGGTTTCTATTTGCAATTGATTAAAACATTCAACATTATAATAGTACAGTAATTAAAACTTAATAATGACACAGTGCTTATGTGATCCAGACTATTAGCAGCATATAATTAAATAAAAGCTGTGCATTAGAATGTAACAAAATTAAACATGGCTAAGTAAACAATGGCTCTCTGGCCAGGCTTCCACTGGTGTGCAGGGTTGCCAGGTCTCAGCAAAATTTCCACCACACCTACTTCTCTAAAACTGTGCAAAAACATTTAAATGTTTTTTTAAAAAAAGTTTAAATGTTTATTACACATCATGTAATATAAGTGATATTTTATGATGGATAAAACTACTTTATTGTGCAGTCCGTTGAATGTATTGTTCAATATGCAGACATATTGAACAGAGAACCTTGTATCGAATGATACCATACAATACGTTTACTATTAGTTAAATCTGTACTTACTGAATAAATATGCTTTAAGATTAATAACTGAGACTTAAGCTGACATTTAAGGGGTTAAACTCGACCAGAAACAGCAGTCCTGTCCAGTCATTTCTGTTTTTTGTTTGTATCTTTTTTCTTTTTTCTTTTTTTAACCCAGTGATAATGATGAGAAGCCGCTGAAAGGCAGCCAGCACTCACTATCTGGAGACCTGAAGCGAGGGGACAGTGGGGACAGCATAGTGGACTATGGCGATGAGGATGCTCAGTTTAACGAGGATGGATCCTTTATTGGAGAATATGCTGGACAGAAAGAAAGGGCATCCATGGAAATCAAAGGAACATCTCAGAGCAAAGCATGAAAGGACAAATCCTATTTGATATTGCTTACAGATATTTGGCACAGGGACAAAAAAGGGAAAAATTGACATAATCCCCTCAAATATGACTTTTGGTTAAAAAAAATATACAGTAATTCATGTGTTTATTGTCAAACATGCTCTCATTCTTATGTTATTTTATAAGGTTTAGTTTCACACAAATTGTAACAGATCATTCAATCATTTTCAGCTGTATATAGATGTCAGGTATTCTTTTTATATTTTTGAAATGATGTCAAAGCTGCCAAGAATATGTTCGTTTTTGTTGTTATGTTTTTTGTTGTTTTGTTTTTTGTAAAGGCAGTCTTGGTAATTCTAATGTAAAATAAGAGAAAAAAAAAGGAGACGTTCCGGTCTTAATTTGTTATGCACTGTGAGGTCTCTGGGGTCTCTGCATTGTCTTCTTGTAGTCAAGCAAATTTTCTGTTAGAGTATGCAACTGTTTTTTTTTTCTTTTATTTTCTTCTAGGCAAATATTATTGACATTTTATATTCAGATCTGCATTCATTAAATGTAAGTAAATATGTGTACAAAAAGCTGTTCATTAAATTATTTCCCGTTTTAAAAGTATGCAGACTAGAAGACAAAGACAAGATGAGGATTATATAAGCAACTTGTCATTCTTAGTCATTGAGTCTGTAAACATATCCAGTATTCAAGCTACACTAACCCATAGCCATATACAGTGCAATCATTGTTATGTTGTGTTTGCTTCTATTAACTCATTGTAGTTTGAGCAATATACAGTACCATCATGATATGTGAAATATATATTGTAAAAAAAAGATTTGTGTTATCACCTTTATAATGTTTTCAGCCTTGCATTTAGTATTGTCATATCACAAGGGCTTTACAGAAAAGCAAAAATGCACATATATGCACTATCTTAGTAAATACTGTTGCAACTGTGGCTCACTTTCACCAGTTCTTTATCTGTGAGAAAATGTAATTCCAGCTGAGCATTTGACCCAACAGACATTCGGCTTGTTCTCGAGTTTTGAGCAATACCCATCAGGGTGAACCTCCCAATTCTAAACACGATATTTAACTAGGCCATTGGATTCACACATAACTTGACTTACCATAACAGAGTAGAATGGCATTTGAAATGTTAAGTTAAATTTGAATGGCATCAGGCAGCTCCTCTGTACAAACATGTTTGTGTTTGCATGTTTATGGATGTTGAATGATGTTTCGCGCAGATTTGACATTAAATTTTATTACTTGTCTTTTTCGGATTTGGTGACTCATAGCTATGACCGTTGTTCTTCTTCCTCATTTTACTTTCATTCCAAACTAGCAAAGTCAGATCACTGTGGCCTTCTGTCTTAAATAAACTGGCTAATTGTGCTGTTTTATTTACCTGGTACAAACTCTTATAGCTGCTTTTATTAAGCTCATACAAAAGTATTACAAATTCCCACTCAAACAACTGAAGAAACAACCTTTCCTCTAACAAAAATGATTCTCATAAGAACCTTTTTTCACTATGATAGCATCAGTGGCACCCACTGAATATTGAAAAAAGTCTGTGCATTTTCAATTGCTCCCGGTCTCTAGGAACTCTGATGTTGTCTTTGACTCCATTCACTTTCCCTGGTATAAATATGAGATTGCACATTTTAAAAAATCTCTCTGTAATCTATCACCATGATAAAATCCAAAGAGCTTTCAAAACAAAAGGGACAGTTCTTTGCAGACTTGCACAAGTCAAGTAAAAGAGTTAGTCATTAGAAAAGGCTCAGTGCTTTTATTCTCTCCAGGGCCGACATATATTAAAAAATACTGTGTTAAAATAAAATGACAGTGTCCTCAAATGTTTAAATTTAACATATTTATTGCATGACTTATTCATCTTCAGAATCCCAGACTGTGCAAAAATCTTAAAGAAATAGCTCTGCCAAAAATACTAATGATAAAAAACAAAAAAAATCTATGAAATCAATTCACTAGTAACACACGTTTTATGTTTACCTTCAAAGATTTTCACCAATTACAGATTCCTAATTAACTGTTTATATGTATCATAAACTAGATACTATGTAGACAATCTTCATTCATATGCATGTTACATGTAATCCAATTCAAAGTATTGGATATGCAGAAAGGGAAGGATGATGTCAGCGTTACCATAACAGCGAGTCTGGTCAGAGCATTCAGCCTTTAAATCGAGCTGCTTTCGTTTTGTAACGAGTTTTAAATTATATGCATCTATTGAAAATTATCATCCAAGTGTGAATATTAAATGGATTGTGATGACAGTAAAGTACCATTGTGCTTGTGACTGCAGTAAACAACATTTTCTCATTTACAACATTTACTGCAGAAACTCAACATTTCATGTGTGACTGATATTCAGGAACACAAGGATACTAGTTGTTGAAAATAACCGGTATATTGCCTTTACTCGTCATGTCTTTTTTCCGTGGATGCGGATTAGTATCATGACCCACCCTAGGTTGCCTCTATAATAAAGTCATTGGATCAAACCTGGTCATCCCATTGTAAAAGCTACATCCCTGCCTACATTAAAAGCTATTATTTGGGAATGACTGCACAAAAGGTTTTCAAAGTCAAAGTCCCCATCAAAGTCTCTGTAGATAGATTCAAATTATTACAGGATTGTTTTACTGCACCAGGAGCACATAGTGACTCAAACACACATGCACAGGATGCACATACTGATTCTAATAGTGAAAGTAACAGACACAAAATAAGAGTAACAGTAACAGACACAAAGAGTCACATGACTATTATTCTTCTATTTAACGGGTTATTAAAAGGATAACCCACCTTGTTTGATTGGATAGAAATTTCATTTGTATTGGCCTCAATTGGTTTACTCTATTCCGATTGAAGTGTACACGTGACCTTGATTAAACAAGTTCATCTACAAGTAGGACCTACTGTGCAGATTCCTATGAGTAATAACTTGAGAGATATAATGAAATACTTCCTATTTGTAATTCAAATGTTTGTAGACTTACAGAGTAGGTCAGGAATCTTAAACAGTCTTTAAACAGTGGAGCTAATTCTACTGTAAGTTGTAATAAAGAGAACATGTAAACATTTTGTGCTTTTTTAGGGATTCCCTTGATTGCATAGTGCACAGATTACTAATCTCAACTCATTCATTCATCTTCAGTAACCACTTTTTCCTGGTCAGGGTCGCAGTGGATCCAGAGCCTATCCTGGGAACACTGGGCCCAGGGAAGGAATACACCCTGGATGGCACATCAGTCCATTGCAGGGCATCTTGCACAAAGACACAGACACACACACACACACACACCTAGGAGTCACCAATCCACCTACCAGCATCTTTTTTGACTACACTGTAAAAATTAATGGTGGGCCATGTAAATTTCATTAAAAAAACTGATATTTGAAAATATTGTGTATATTTCATCTATACAATAATGGCTCAGCATTGTAAAAATATATATATATATATATATATATTTTGTATATTCATTCAATAAAATTGAGAAAGAAGACTGCATAATTGTTTTAAGTAAATTTGTGCAATTTTGCGGTTTAAAGGTACCAGTTTAAGTACCAGTTTACTAATTTATTTTACCAGGTAAAATTAAGAGAGTAGTCTACCTCATTTTTGGGGGAAAATTTGGGCAATTTTTGCTGTTTGTGTTAGAGAATTCATTTCAAATCTGCACAATTTCACTCACACTTTTGGCGGACTCCATGGCTGACTTCACCTATAGCATCGAAATGTTTGTCAAAGGTAAGCCTTAATATTATTTATATAATGCTTATATTTTTTTGTAAATTTGTAAATTTTTTAAATGAGTTCATATAATTTTTAAATGATTATCAATATGCTCAATATATCAAAACCTGTATAGGCCTACTTATTGTGTATTATCTCATGCATCTCAGTTGGTTTCACCTCAATCACTCTAAATTTTCTGTTATCTAAATTCATTAGTTGCATTGTACAGCTGCTTTTAATACATCAGCTGTCTTAACATTTAAAACTGTAATGGAAGTAAAGTTAGCACTTGTAATTAAATATACTTGTAATAAGTTTCGAGAAAATTAGCAGCTGATGCAATGTCCTGATTAACAGTGGGCTACAAGCTTTACTAAGGAAATTAACACTATAGATTGCATTTGAAATTATTTCAATTAATTGCTTAATTGTAGATTTGGCTTTTAGCTTCTGCAAAGTGGTTGTGCTGATCTAAACAGAGAGCGAATCCATTGAACAAAACAAAACCACAGGCCACTATTGGATTGTTATTCATGTTTGCCTGGGTAGGTGTAATTATTGTTCACTAATCTGAATTAAGAGAGCCTTGTATCGAATGCAATTGTAATGATTAAAAGTTAATGGTTATATTTCATTTAAACTTTAATTTTTATACCTTCAATTTAAATTTAACTTAAATGTAATAATTATTTTTCTTTCAGGTCTGCCTGGAAATCCTTTTAGTTCCAGTTTTTGTAAGCAAATGTCATTTTCCAGAAGCAATCGTTCTAAGGTTTTTAGTTTCAATATGCCTTTTTTAGGTCTTTAAAGCGCTCTTAAAGCACTATAGACTACAGCATGGACCATTTACACATGGCCACACTATAGCATGTCCAGATTCCAGCTGTCCATGCTCTTTCAAAACACATAGTGCCCTTTGCACACAATAGACATTAAAAAATAGACATTATCAGTATGTACCTAATCTCCAAACATTGCATCAAGTCTTGAATAGCAAACACATCAATTTGGAAAAGTTTAGAAAATGTATAGTTGTCCCATCACAGTTTGAGACATTATTTAATGGCAGATATTTCCAGGAAAATAAATTCTTTGATGGGGATGAACTGAAAATACACTATGTGGACAAAAGTTTGTGGACACCTAACTAGAACACTCATATGTGCTTTGTGAAGATACCATTCCATATTTAGTCCCCTCTTTGCTGTTATAATAACCTCCACTTTTCTGGGAAGGCTTTCCATTAGATTTTGGAGTGTGGCTGTGGGGTTTTGTGCTCATTCAGCTATAAAAGCATTAGTGAAGTCAGGCACTGATGTTAGGTGAGGGGACCTGGCATGCAGTCAGGGCTCAAATTCATCCCAAAATTGTTCAGTGAGGTTGAGGTCAGGGCTCTGTGCACACCACTCTAGTTCTTCTACTCCAACCTTGGCAAACCATGTCTTCATGAAGCTCGCTTTGGGCACAGGTGCATTGTTATGCAAATATGAACATATTTGGGCTCGACCCCTTAGCTCCAGTGAAGGGAAAACTTAATGCTACAGCATATAAACACATCTAGACAATTGTGTGCTTCCAACTTTGTGGCAACAGTTTGCGGAAGGCCTACATACAGCTGTGATGGTCAGGTGTGCACATACTTTTGGCCATATAGTGTATCTTTGATCTTATATGTGGATGAGTTTGGGATATGCAATCCACTTGGAACTTCCAAGAAAAAAAGCATAAAATCACAGCAGTTTACTGGGTTTTGGCAAATAGGCCACCAGAATTCTGGTCTGCTCTTACATCAATACATGTGACTGTTCTCAGCAAAGATGATGATGTAAGAAATTTTGGATATGAGGTAATTTTCTAACCTCTTTTGAATGATATTTGGAAGAGGAAGGGATTTTCATAGCTAGGTTTGGGAAAACTATCAAAGGGACTGTGCTCTGCATTGTAGCAAATAACCTCGGTGCCCATGCAATCAGTGGTTTAGTTGAAAGCTTTAATGGACATTATATATGTAGGTACTGACTTGACAACCATGCTGATTTCCAGCAAAAGGAAGTGAGATCTGGGGCTTTTCCACTGAGAACAAAGGAATGCCTATGCCACCCATGTTCAGACTATAAAGGAGAACCCTTCACTGACCCAATACTTTGGTGTCAAAAAGGTTTGTCCATTGACAAAGAAACTAAGCACTTTCACTTTACTACTGGTTATCCCCCAGATATAACTCATGACTTATTTGAAAGTGTCATTCCAGTAGGGCTAGCACTGTGCCCTAATTCCGATAGTGTTCTAATCAAGAAAAAATATTTCAATTTAAGTGAACTCAATTATTCAATTGCACATTTTCCCTACAAATGGATGGACAAAACTAAAAGCCCTCAGTTAGTGCCCCAGAATTCTCCCATTTGTCGCAGTGTATGGGGAATATGCATGAGAACTGGGCTCTTATCAGACTTCTGCCATTTTTTTATTGGGTCCAAGATACCTTTACATGAACCTGCTTGGCAAATTCTTATGACTTTAAAACATATTTCTGGTGTCACCTGTTCACACTACAGAAAGTATTGGTTATATTGACTCCAAGATGTCAGAGCATCGGCAAACACCACTTCTTGGAGCACTATCCGCAGTTAATAGAGGCTTTTGGCCCAGTTCTTGGACTTTGGACCATACATTTTGAATCGAAGCACAGCTTCTTCAAATGTGTAGTGAGATATACTACTAATTTCAAAAAATGTATTGCTGTCCCTTGCTACTAGGCATCAGCTAATGATGACTTACCACTTATATGCTTGAGAAAAATCTCATCATGTGTCAGTAAGGTTTCCAATATGCCATTGGAACTGCTGCATATGGAGGTTCAGCAGGCTATAAGAAAAATATCACCAAAACAAACAAGTGTGCCATTAACCACTTCTGTGTCTTACTGTGGAATAACATAAAAAAGTGGGCATGATACTGCCTTATGGTTGCTCTGGAGGTTACCTGATTTTTTTGAAATTATTCAGATTGTCATTTTGGACAACAGTGTCAGTTTCATTGTCAAGACCTTTAGTGGTTGGGAACTTATTACCTTGAGTCAAGTGGGGGTGTGTGTTTTGTTGAGCACCAGGCACTTAGTGATTGGTATCCCTTGGTGGCTTATTGTCTTGGTAAAAACACTTGGTCACACTGAAGCATCATATATTTTGCACCTATTAGATGAGATCACTACAGATGATGCATAACTGCAGTTAGTTAGTGGTAGTTAGTGGAAGTTATCCCAAACTGAAAATGCTATTTATGACTATTCAGGTTTATGATGTTTTGTTTATTATTATGATTTCAGAAGAACAGTGTAAGTCAGTAATAGGCTTTCATGCTGTTTTGTTATAATGAATTTATCAATTTTCTGATCGTCTAAGGATTTCAGATGACAGCATAGAGCCTGCAGCATTAACAGTGCTTATTGAGCAGGAAACCAGGAGGTTTCTCTTTCCCTCAGGAACCTCAAATACAGTATACAAGCTGAAGATGGCTGTTAAAGGGGCATTTAATATTACTGACGTTTTCAGTCTTCATTATAAACACTCTGATTTTGATGACTTCTTTACCCTTACTTCCACTAACCAAATTCAATACAAGGATATTATCAAGTTTGTGTACACTGCTGCTGTGATTCTGACACTGTGTGCCACAAATGAAGAAATCCTCAGTGCCAGTACATCACTGTCAGCAGATTAAGATTCCTCTATTTCATCCACAGCATGTTGATTTGATGACACAGCCCCACATGAATCCACATCCATCTCGTCTGATGATATTGTCATCCTCTCCCCACAAAGTAGCCCTGATAAGTTGCCATGGCCCCAAGAGTTCCTAATCCCATCTTTTTCTCCAGAAACAGAGATGATGCTCAAAAATGCCATGGAGGCCTACAGGAGGGATGGAAGCCTTATGACTGTCGAAAATGTGAAGTGAGATATACATTTTACCTCCTGGGGAGAAACCCCCAAAACAAACAACAACAACAACTGAAAGAAGCTGCAGTAAAAGCCTGGAAAAGCAAATCAAAAGAAAAATGCATCAGTTTGGCGATGTCCATGGGTCACTAGTTTTTGTAAGCAAGGGAACCAAATATTAAGTGTTATTTACTTTTAATATACTTTAAGACTAGCTGTTCCATTACTTTTGCTCACCTAAAAAATGGGGTAGTCTTCCACAAAAGATGCGAGGTTCTAAGTTGTTTAACACATCTACATGTAAATATCAGGATATGAAAGCAGAAATTCTGATCTATCATCTCATATTCCTCTTTTGATCTCAAACCCAAATGTATTCAGTGTATAGCAAAAACAAAAGAACTGGCCTTGCCGTTCCAATACTTTCGGGGGGACTGTAAATGGCAAGTTGATTAAGGCTATTCACCAGCATAGCCTTCTGGGATACAGATTGCCAGTGTGGTTGAAGCACTTGAAACATAAAACATTACCTTTGTCTGAAAGAACCAGGTTCTTTCACTGGCTATTATGGATGGCAAATAAGCCTAAAGTGTAAGATCACTGATTACAGAAGATGACTCAGTAAGTTTGGATTTCCTGAGGTTCCATGTACCATACTGAAACCAAAAACCCTGATGACTAGAAGCTTGCCAAAAATGCCAAAAAAAAAAACCACGCAAAGCAGAAGTGAATTACCTCCCACCATACTAACTGGGTGAAAATGAACAAAGTTTGGAACAAGTGAGAATGGAAATGCTGACTGAAGTGAAGTGAAAGATAGACAATACCATTGTGGTCAAACAAAAAATGGCAAAGACCTTTGCTCTGAGAAGACATGACTTGGTCAAACTGTGATCCAGTACTATGGATATCAAATACAGATGGCCTGCCCTTTTCAACATCCTCTAGGTAGGTCTTCAAACCCTAAATCTATATACTCAACTTACTGAGAAACAGTGCACTCTGAATATAGTTTGTGAATGTCCTATAGCACCACTAAACAACATCACAGACAATAATGTGTTTTACACTGTGCTGAACATACAGTAACTGCATCAATATTTGTATGTTTTCTGTTAGACCACTGCTCCACAAAGCTTGTCAGTGTATTCTCTTCTAAAGGAGGAGAACTCAGGCAGACCCTGAAAAAAAAATGGGTGCGATACTGTAGGTATTTTCAGAAAGTATTATCTGTAATCAGTTTCAGTATGAACGAGTGAGACAGCTTCTCCTTAGTTCTACCCTTTTTCACTTCAGAACCCCGATAAAAGCATTGACCAGGCAAGAGACAGTGTCATTCATAGCTTGGTCCATTACCTGGGTGAAAAGGAGGATTATTTCATCCAAGAGTACAACATAAGCATCTAGAACTATTCAGAACTTTAAAGTGTTTATTGACAATTCTATCATTACTTTGTGTTTATTGTTAATGTAGAATCAGGAAACTTTTCTCATATAAGTGTATACAATTTTATTTACAATTCATTTACAAAAGTTTACACTTGATACAATTTAAATGATAAAGTACAGGTAGATAATCAATAATCAATATCGAGAAGTATTAAGTGTTTGTGTGTTTGTGTTCCACAGTGTGATGACGGAGATGTTCAGCAAGATCTCCTGCAGCACTTGATGAAAATCACTGTCTGCAAGACGGGTGAGCAGAAGGACTTTAGTGTTATGCTGGAGGGAGAGCAAATTGTGACTGGCCTGGGAAATATGGCTAAAGCCTGTGCCATTTTTCTTGGCCTCACATACACTCAGACATCCCAAACAGCTGAAGTACACTTTTGAGGCCATTCAGAAGCTTTTCTTAGAACTGGAGACATCCAGGTTTTCACACAAATGGTGGCACTTAAAAACAAACTTCTTTCTTAGGTTTTGTTGGATTTTGCACTCCTTTCTTAAGTTTCGCTATTGTTTCTCTATTGTTGAAATGTGTTACACACAACCTGTGCAGATTTGTATCGTCCGTACTTATGTATGAGTGTTTTGAATGGAAACAATCATTAAAAAATAAAGTTATGAAATATAATTGCGTTGAAAAGAAACAAATGCCATGCATTGAAGTATTTAATAATTTAAGTATTCTAAAGTTTTCAGGTGGTTAAAATAATTTTACTAAGGACATTAAAATAATTAAACTCTGGCAGTTTTACCTAATTCATTTGGTAATTAACTTAATATAATTAGTAGAATGAACTTTTGTTTTAGCTGATTATGTGTCATAGACTCATTAATTTTGGGCCATTTTTCTTTTCTTAAAAAGTACTCACGATATTGTGTGCAATTTCATTACCTAGTTTTATTTTAATAGGTATCGCTTAGTATTTTTTTAGAGTGTATGGGATGAAACTCACACTGACATGTGAAACTCTACACAGACAGTAACCCAGGCTCAGGATCGAACTAGGGACACTGGTTCTGGGGACACGGCCACAGTACCCACTTCAAATTGATTCTCAAATTAATGACAGCAAACTACTTGCACTTTTCTTATACGAAACCTTGCTACATATTTTCAAATATAAATTTAGCTTAATTAACATTGAACTTTGAGTTAATAGAAGAAGCTGTAAGGCAGAATGGATGATTCTATTTTTAAACATAGCTGCTAACTGCCTTACCTTTATAAGTGAGTTTTTTTAAAATTTATTTTTACAGCGTGTACTATCAGTCAATCAACAGATAGCAGCCCACATACTTTAAAACAAAGTATTCTTGTTCAGTCATATGTGCAGGAGAAAATATTCTTTGTTTAGTGAAAAATTCAGTTCAGAGCAATGCCAAGCAGTTCTATTCATGAACAGAAGTTCTGAAAAGAATTTGTCCTTGAGCATACTAACAATCAATCACTAATTGCTGCTAATTAGTTACTAAATTCTACTATTATCCATGTTGCTATATGTTTTAAATGAATTTCTTTCTTTGTGTAAGGCTGTGCAAAAGTGGTATATTTCTTTATGGATGGAAAGCACTTATAATTCTGTCTGAGGCAATATTATATTAAGACAGCTCAACCACTGCAAGTTGAACGAGCATGGTGACATGCCACAGCACAGCCAGACAAAACACCCAAGTTGCAATTCATCTGTGTATCACCCAGAACAAGATTAATAATGCAAGCCTTCTTTGTCCATTGCGCAGGAATGAGCATAAACAAATGGTTTTGAATCAACAGAGCAGAGCTGCAACGTTTGTATAGAGACTCCAGCATTTATGAAATAAGGGAACTACTAAAGCTCTTCATCTTTCACAATAAGTGCCACAAGATTTGCTTTGCATGCCACACATATAGACCTCAAAATTGCAGTTAATTATGACAGACATTTTGCATAATGCATTTTCTTCCATTGCCTGTTTCCAGAGTTCTCTCTCACACACACATACACACAGAGAGAGAGAGAGAGAGAGAGAGAGAGATGGGGAAGAGATGCTTGTTAGGCATATGGGCAAAATTTCTGCTTCATCCACAGTACTTTGGGGATATCTGAGGGAATGATCTCAGCATATCGCAGCTCTGCTGCAAATGAATTGGTCCCAAGTCTCAGGAGCTGTCAGCTATTCACTTTGTATGAAGGCTTCATTCATCACCACATTTTTCCCTCCCATTTTCCATGTGAACAGGAGACCAAGACTGAAAGAAAAACTTTCCTGTTGACAGTTAAGAATTTGGGTGAACATTGTGTGAGTCAGGCACTATTCTACTTAAGCAGTAACATTGCAAATACTTAGTCACATGATCACGAACATCTGAACCGCATTTATGCACAAAGAGCACCAGTATTTAACTCATGTTTGTATAGCACTCCTCGTCTAGCATCTGTTGTAAGTAGTGTCATTGTTTATTGTCCTATCTATGCCAGGTTTATCTTGATTCCGTTCTTGTCTAGTTTGTGTTTTTGTTACATAGCCCTAGCCCTTGTTCTCGCGTTTCACAATTCATAAAACACTCGGCACTTGCATCCGTCTCCAAACATCTGTGACAAGTTGATGAATATATTTATATTATACAACCTCAAAGTCGTACTGCAATCAGGTGCTTAAATTTTAATGCTTAAAACAGACTGTCACATTTTTAACCATAATGCAATGCTTTTAGCAGAAAAGCGATTTTATTTCTTTATTTAAAACTTACTAAAGCAAAATAACAATTTCTTCACCCAACAATTTAAATTAAATTGTCATATAACAATTTAAAAAATGTTTTATATAGAAAAACAAGACCAAAGTGCCACTTCAAAAGCATACACTTCGATGGAAGATCCCGAATTGGCCTGTACAGTAACCAATCCCTCTGAGTACTGTGAGTGTCAAGAAGTTTTCAGCAAAGCCAAAGTCAGAGATGAGAGGAAGATGGCCATTAATACCACCTCTGATCTCTACGAGTACTGAGTGATGCCATATGGGCTCTCTTGCACCCCCTTCTGTGTTCCAACTCTTTATTAATGATGTACTTCAAAAATGCTGGGAAAATTCTTCATCACGTATATTGATGACATTCTGATTTACTCTCCATTTAAAGAAATGTCAAGTGCCCAAGAAATTATGGGAGAACAAGCTCTATGTAAAAGGAGAAAAGTGCGAATTTTACGTCATACAAATCTCATTCCTGGGCTCTGTCATTAACCCGGAAGGAATTATTACGGACCCGGACAAAGTAACGGCACTCCAAGACTGGACACCCCAACCACAGTTAAAGAACTGCAACGTTTCCTGGCTTTGCCAACTTTTATCTTCGACTCATTAGAGGTTTTAGTTCCACAAGAAAATATTCACAACTGTAACGTTAGCACAAGCAACTGAACAAGCATTGTCTAAATAACTAAGCGCTAGTGTTAGCTAGCTACAAATGTTGGTGCCAGGTTATCTAGCTAGCACGTTAGCCATCCTACATGACGATCATATTAAGACAACCAGAAACGAGTTAACGTCATCGTTGCAATTGTGAATATTTTCTTATGCTATGGCAGTTTTCAGAAGTAATGCCCAGTTAGCTCCTTTCAAAAGTAATTAATTCTAAATCTAAGTTGTCTCCTTGTTTTTCCTACATATTGGATGCCACCTTTGATACATGCCAGAAGGTAGACGACATTATTAAAGCCGCAAATTATCAATTTTTAAATTTTGTACTCTTTTGGTCACAAAGCTGTTAAGAGTAGCCACGACTTTTAAGTCTGAGCAGCATGTCGCAGCTACATTACAGTACAGTTGGTAGTGCAAAAGCTGAGAAGGTGGGATGTACAAGGGATTCAAACCTTGATATTTATTCACACAAATATGTGGACTTGGTATATGACTATGGGTTGCCTTTGCACATTTTATTATTTTTTGTCTTTTTCCACTCTTGCAGCTGCAGTAATGAAATGGAGCAGAGATGCAACCAAGGAGATCATCAAACAACATGCTTCGGAGCACCTTAAGCATGCACCAGTGAGAAAGAGAGGACACACACACACATGCAAAATGAAATTTAAAGAACTGTTTTTTCTGTAAAAATTTTAACGCCGTCATATCAGTTTTGAAGCGCATGTGCTACAGCAGGTGGATTATTGTTTGTTATTTGTTAACTGTTATCCACTGCAGTGTAACTTAAGTGTCATTTTTGTTTTCATGAGTTTTGGACACACACAGTGTCTGGAAATGACATTGAAAAAAAGTGAGTTTTCACTGAATGCAGTGTGAGAATGTTTATTTGGTCCAGAAGCAGTATAAATGATATATAAAAGGAGTCTGCACTTGACATTATAAGACGTTGAAAATATATCCACAGTGACCACACTTGAACTAATTTTTAACCTTGTACAGAGGTCTTGTGGACGTCAACATTAGATGTTCAAAAGACGTCATAAAAACTTTCATTCTGGTTCTTCAGGGGACGTCTTTTCAACGTGTGACAAAGACGTTCAAAAGACGTCTTTTAGACATATCTTTGCTCAGTGGGTGGTTATATATACAGCTATACTAAGAAACCTTGGCAGATTCTTTAGGCTACTGTCTCCTCTAATGCAAACCATGAGGCAAAAAACATGCACTCTTTCACAACAGACTAATCTTTTTTCACAGAATTCAGTAATGTTTAATTCGAAAAGTAATCAAGAACTGTCATTAATTCCACCCAAAAAAAGAAAAATGTCAGAATAAAATTTCAGGACAAACATATTGTAACAACAAACATTTTCACATTTGGCAAACTATTGCTTAGTTATTAAACTGTAAGAAAAATAATAATAATAAAAAATGTTACAGCAATTGACTCTAAATTAGCATTTATCTTTATTTGCAAGTTGAAAAGGTTGCATCCCTGTCGACATACTATCAATTTATAGGAATATGCCTCATTAGCATGTCCAATGATCTAATGTTTTAAAATATGAATGAATTGTTCAAACAAGCTTCATTTCTCACAGTGAGCAGTTAAGAGTCACTGGGATCAGGAAGACAAAGTATTTAGGGGTACTATTTACAGAAATGGAAGAAACACACACACATCCATGAGTTACCAGACCTCTACAGGCTTTTAATCTACTGCTTAGCAAACAATAATATTTCTGTTTTGCAAAAGGATAGTCAGTGATTTTGAGGGAATTACCTGTTCCCTAAAAAACACACTGAAAAATACTGCCTGGGCTAGGATGTCTGAAATCTGGTGCAAAAGGGAAGCTTTCTGAATTGACAAGCAAAATCACTGACAGGCAAGTAGAGGTTCCTCCTTGTCCTGATTACTTAGATGTTGGCGGTAAACATAATTTGTTATATTTGTATATATCCATCCATTCATCCATTTTCCGTACTGCTTATCCTACACAGGGTCACGTGGGAGCCTGGAGCCTATATCCCAGGGAACTCAGGGCACAAGGCAGGGGGACACCCTGGACGGGGTGCCAACCCATCGCAGGGCACAATCACACACATCCATTTACACACTACGGACAATTTGGAAATGCCAATCAGCCTACAACACGTCTTTGGACTGGAGAGGAAAGCGGAGTAACCACAGAGACTCAAAATATGAGTAGACGTTTATCAAATAAGGTTCAACTTGTCCACTAATCCCAACTTTAAAACTTGTTTAGATCCTGTGGTGGGTTGTCTCAGGTATGCTGGCATGTTATTCTTTTCTCTATGGCACCTTTTATGGTATGATATTCGTCTCTGTGGTATTACATCACCCCGATATGCTACTTAAGTGTGTTAAACTTGACCTTAAGTCCAGCATATTCAGTGACATTATTTGACTTTGTAGTTTATCTATAATTTGAGACCTGACTTTCTATTATGTGACAGACATTTCTGCTGAAATTTTCATGCTCTGATATATTAATGGGCTATAAAAATAATTGTCTTCAACATTAAATTGTTACTTAAACTTGCTACAGTGGCGTAATGCAATTCATTAAGGCAGCCAGATGTTTCTACCCTGGCACCACATTCAGGGCTTGACCTGGACTTGACTTGAGTATCATCACAGGGACTCAATGATGCCTGTGAGATTCCTTAGACCCAACATAGACATGTAACGATTTAGGTTTGGTTCTTATTGATATATTCTAATTTTTCAGCCTAATGGTGGCCTGTTTTGCTAATACTGTGTGTAAATGCATAAGTTTAAAAAAATGGGGAAAAAAAAGAGCATTACATCTTCCGTCAGTTGGGTCATTTGTTTACGGCTTATGGCTATGCATAGACAGACCCACCCATCCTCTGTTTATATGGAGGCATTTCTTTTGTCATAATTGAATGACTAGTTTTATTTGTCTTCATTTGTGTTGGCTTGCTTTCTTTATTTTTCATATTTTTAATTAATATCAATAATATGAAATGACTGAGTTTCACAAAATTTTCTCAATGGTATTCTTAGTCCCTGACCTAGTGAACTAGCATGAGGATGTTAGACACTCCAAAGCACTTCTATAAGTCACTTCTGCAAGGGAGTCTGCTAAATGCTGTAATCATAAATAAATAAACAACTTAAACTTAATGGCATACTCCATATATGAAAGAGCAGTAATCCATGCAAATTATATGATCTGAATTCAATCAATCCACGTTTACATTAGTTAATTTTTTTATGCATAAATTTACATACACTCAGGAGCATGAATAGGATAGGAATGTTTTTTTGGGATTTTCATGTTTTCCTGAATGCCAAATTTCTTATGTAAATGCTCTTATGAACAATTCACGAATAAATCTGTTTGTGTCCAGATTGATAAATGTCCATTGTCATTTCTTTGCCAAGGTAAACTGTGTTTGCTATTATCTGCAATGTGACATTGAACCATGACCATTCATCTCACTATTGGTTTCTGAGTGCTGTTATGTTCTATCCTTCACATGGTCAACAATCTGGGAGCCTAGTTCTGAATCTGCTTGAGGCTGTTATTTCCAGTCAGATCAGTCAGTGCCTTAAGGGTCAGAACAGCCCAACACACTCTTTTCTGAAAGGATCACAGTAGTCGTCCTTCATATGTATATGTAATGCTTTTAAGAAGGTGAATGGCATTGCAAATTAACCTTGTGTCTTGTATGTGGACGCAGGTTGTTGTTCATCAGACGTCACTGTAGTTCTGACAGAGAGATTCCACTCCTAAAGGTCAGGTGAATCTGCAAAGTAGGTCACAGATTGGAACAAGTGGGCAGGCAGAGGTAGCACAAGTCTCCAGAGATGACAGGCAGATGGAATGTCTGTGTGTGTGTGTGTGTGTGTGTGTGTGTGTTTGTGTGTGTGTGAGTGCATTGGTGTGAGTGGTTCATTTTAGATTAACATACAAGATGCCAAAAAGCACACTAAGAGGGCCAAGATGAATAGAATAATGTGCTCACAGAGCAACAGTACATTCATTGAGCTGGCCAATTATTAAAAATTCATATGTAAAATCCAATTCAGTCAACTTATGTGAAGATGTGCATATAAATGTGTGGAGGCCTGGGAAAACCCTTCACATGGTCAAATATTGACATTTTCTGTAATGTTCTAAAAAAAAAAACATGTTTTCCTGAACTGAAATATGTTTCTCTTTTGCATACATCTCAATCACTTGTTATAGCATCTTAAATTCTGGTTACCGCCAAAAGGGAGAAACTGTACACCTCTCCAACCTTGGCTCCATCTTGATACCCTGATATCATGAAAACCACAAAAAGAAGTGGAAACATCCTTGACTGAGCCTGACATCCACCTCCTTTGTTGTTGAAACAGCCTCCACTCTTCCATTAGGAAGCACATTAGTAAGGTTAGACACTAAAGTCGGGCGAGGAGGCCTGGCATGTATTCTGCATTCCAATTCATCCCAAAGGTATTCAGTGGGGTTGAGGTCAGGGCTCTGTGCAGGACACTCGAATTCTTCCACACCAACCTTGGCAAACCATGTCTTTATGGAGATCACTTTGTGCATAGGGGTAATGCCATGCTGCAACAGGTTTGGGCCCCTTAGTTCCAGTAAAGGAAAATCATAATCCAACAGCATACAAAGACATTCTAGACAATTGTGTGCCTCCAACATTGTGGCAACAGTTGGGGGAAGGCCCACATATGGGTGTGATTGTCAGATGTCCACATACTTTTGGCCATATAGTGTACAATCACAAAATCTATCATTGACCTTTGGCCCAAAGTTTTCTGGTAGAAAGTACACTTATGAGTAACCTTGTTGTCTAAACTTTGTTCAGAATCTGGGGTGGGCCTACTGTTAATTCACAATGATGTAGAGAGGGACTATTTTGCAAGAATCAGAGTTACAGGCAAATCACCTTGCTAGCCTATTCATTTAAACATCATTTAAACAGCTTAAATATGTTAATTATTTTTACAAACAAGTGCAACACTTACACATTAGCAAACAAAATGTTGCTCTTCTAGCACACTCAGAAGTCAGAAGTGTTTCAAAATGCTATACTATACAGGTTATGCAGTTTGTGGCTCCGTTGTGTGCACAGTTCTGAAACATCCAACATATGTACAGTATATGTGTAAACAAGGTGCCAAAAATATGTATAGCAGAGAAATATGGGTGTCCATTTCAACAATAATCAATAAAAAATATCTGGTAAAAATGATCACCTATGGTTGCCTTTTGAAATGATTCATCAATCCAAATCATATCATTACACCCCATTACAAACCCATTATGTTTTTTCGGTGTTTGCAGCATATATTCATAGTGTATAGCATAGCAGTCATTTTAAGAAAACAGGAAGATCTTGCAGATATAAAATAGGGTAGATTCCACACCCTTTTTTTGGAATCAGTAAAGATCTCAAAACATGTTCAGGATTTCTGGTTCTTGTACTATTCTGTTGCCTGTTTTTCTAATAACTCTTATGCAGGTCAGTGTAGCCAATTGGCTTTTAGGTTCAGTAAAATGTGCTTTAGATGCTTGATCACACCTTGCTTTGGAACAAAACCACCTTTGTGTTCTATGCTTCTGTGGTCTGTGATGCATCCTGCAGAGCTCCCTCCATCCACTGTTAATGTCTTTGAAATCCAACTCAGCAGGAATAAAGTGCCTAGGGGTAGTCTATTGCTTCACATGTTTTACTCTATTCTCAGACTCAAAAGATGATCGTTTAATGCTTCCTGGGCCTGTGCTCCAAAGACCTGTCCAGGTGTCAATACCAGCTGAGCAGCATATTTTAATAAGACATCAATAATGGCATTTGAGCCAAATTTGTCTCCTCATCTGTATTAACAACCCCAGTGATTTGCCACCCCTTTTGACTTTTGCCAAAGTATTCTAACACCAGCCTGTAGCACATTCAATGCCACTGCTGTGCTGTGCTCCTGCTTTACACACTGATCTTCAGTCTGCTTCGATGTTGTGTTATCAGCACTCTCTGCTAAAGTGGGACTGAAGTTCAGAGAATGAGACACAGCCACTGATTTTCCTATAACTGCACATCCCTTTGTGTTTCATTCCAAAGCACTGTTGAATTGAACTGAACTGAATCAGAAGGCAGCTACCTTGATGCCTCAGTGGGCTCAGTGTGGCAGTGCTTCAATCTACAAAGGGTTCTGTAAGAAAATGGTTCAAGACACCAAAAGCAGAAACATCACAACGTTTCCAAGACACCGACATATGCTAACCACAAAATCTGTACCTAGACAGCATTTTTGGCAAACATTCAATTTGGACGTGACTCTATGCCTTCCTGCTTCTGAATAGAGCCTTAATAGGCAGCATTTTAATGACCCCATTAGTGATTATTTGTGTATTCCTTATATAAGGACTACACTGTTCATGTATCTCTGTTTTCTCACATGTTTTTCCACACAGTGTTTGACCATTCTGTAATTATTGGAAAACTTTCCATTTACAATGTTTATTTGAATTCAAGCTTCACCATTTGGAAGCAACTTTCAGTTACCGTCCCCTCCAAAAGGTATTGGAATGACAAGGCTTTTGCTATACACTGAGGACATTTGGGTATGAGATTAAAAGATGACTATGAGACAATAGATCAGAATTTCAGCTTTCATTTCCTGACATTTACATCTAGATGTGTTAAACCACTTAGAACATGACAGCTTTGGTTTGAACCCACACATTTTTCAAGTGATCAAAAATATTGGAATATGTGACTGACAGGTGTTTCTTATTACCCAGGTGTTCTTTGTTAGATTTTTGTTTAAAGAATTAATAGCTCTGAATGTCTACTCTTGGTTTGAGCCCTGGGTTTCACCTGTCAATACTGCATTTGTTGTTAAAAAGGATAAACCTACATGAAGACCACAGAGCTGTCTATGGGAGAAACTGAAGGGAGAAACACCCCACAACAAACAACAACAAACAACAACTGAAAGAAGCTGTGGTACAACCCTGAAAAAGCATCAGAAAAGAAGAATGCAACAGTTTGGTTATGTCAATTGGTCACTGGCTTGATGCACTTATTGCAAGCAAGGGATATGCATCCAAATATTAAATATTAAGAATATCTGTTCCAATAATTTGCTCACCTAATACTTGGGTGGTCTGCCACCAAAAGTGCCATGTTCTAAGGTTCTTAACACATCTAGATCTAAATATCAGAATATGAAATTCTGAAATTCTGACCTATCATTTCATATTCATCTTTGATCTCAAACCCAAATGTTTTCAGTTTATAGCAAAAACAAAAGAACTGGCATTGTCATTCAAATACTTTCAGAGGGGACTGTTTGCGTAGAGGGGCTAAGGAGGAAAGTATTTTAAGGCTAATATATTATCGATTATTTATATTGATAGAGTACTTATTACCAAGATCATTTGTGCCATCTCTAGTGGCAGAACAAAAGTATTCTGCAGTATACAGCATTTGAGTTGCTGTATTAAGATAGGAATATGGAATCCTTGACATGCAATAATAATAAGGAATCCTTGCCATGCAATAATAAGTCTCCCCAGAGCATATGTCCCTCTGGATCATATAAAAATTTCTGCCTTAACTCATGTTGCAGTGGCTACAAATAACATTGTCAACATGCACCCATATGAAGCTTTGACAAATAACTTGGCAACAAAGCTATCAGCTTATTTCATTACTTTCCTATCACACATAATACTGATAATATATGATCTTATATTTCAGCTTATCCATATTTCCTCACTGGCTGTTGATTTACAAAAAAAGTGTATGAAATTGAATAAACTGAGAAGTCAAGCTTCAGCACAAAATGCATACATCATTGACTCTAGAGAGGAAAGGCAAAGCCAAATGAAATACTATTACTTAGATAAATAGATCTAATTGAGCAAAACAGGTCTGGCCCTTATTGAACAATAAATCAAAAGACTCACCCATCACGGGTGCAGTAAGGGAGTTTTAGACATTACTAATATGTTCTGCCTCAGATGTACTGGTGTGTGTCCAACACAGGCACTAAGGATTTACTGACTTATTCCTATCCTCAATAATTTTTCATTACTTATTCATCTGCATTCTATCATTCTATTTAAATATATATAATTGTTTGACAAGTGAAATCCCATGGGTTGTTACAACTGATTCACTTCACTGAGGTGAGAGATTGTCAGCTATCAAGACTTTCTATGCAGTAGATGTACTCATTCTATGTTGCAATATGCTGTCAAGTTTTCAAACTCCCTGAGGAATTCTTAGGGATATGTCAGAGTGGCCTTCTGTGTCAAAATGATGACTAAGAGACAGCTAAAGGACCAACACATTATTACACACATCTGCATTGTTGCATTTAAACTGGGAAAGTCAAAATGCAACAAATTCTGACATCTAAGCCATCCATCTCACTTTCATCAATTTACTGCCATTACTGCCAATAACACTTTCTTTTCATGAAGCCTGTAATCATGAAGTTTTATGACTATTTATAGTTCTTTTTGTTGGGTTCACAATGAGTGCAATTATTTTAACTCTAAATTCAAGAGAGGTGTTTTTTATCTTCCCAAAAGCATTTTCATAGTTTCCAAGTAAAAATTGTGTTCTGAGTCCCCTGGGATAAATGGTACAGAAAATGAATAGATGGATGGATAAACACAAACATTTCTGCATGGAGACAAACATTATGTCACCAGAAAAATCTTTTTGTAAAATATACACATTATTTGATAAGAAAAAGTCAATATATGTTAACAGCTGGTACATTGTTGGGGGTAAAATCATCTTTTTAGTGGCATTATTAGAGCTCCTAAAAATGCTTACAAATGAAATGCCATATTAAGCAAGGTGAACCAAAAGAATAATAACTCATTTAAGCTTTTAAAGAAATAGCTCTTTGTAAAGTGCTAGGATTGCTAAAAGTGGAAGGATAACATGGAACACTTAGCATCGTTGCATTTGCAAAATGCTAATCTGCCTTTCTTAGTTTCCATTTACTATTAGCAACATTAACTATGTTAATGTAACTATACTCATTAACTATGAGTATTTGTTGACTCAGAAGTATCCACAAAAGAGGCACATTGATGATCCATCCATTCTTTTGTGCCAGTATTTCTTGCTCGAAGAGGACTGACACACATGCAGCTACTTTTAACCGGATTCCCTGTGTGTCTTGATAACCATTTCTTTTGATCCCTTTTTTGTTAGTGGGGGCTGTGATTCTTCTGGTAACCGGATTCAAAAGTAAGGGTCAAAAGTTAACTGCCACTGATTTTTCTCAGGGTCTGGGCACATTATTTCTATGTCGAGAGTGACATTTCTCATTTTTCACCGATAGCCCTTTTGGAGACATGCAGTCCTCGTCTTCGGATCAAAATCTGAAGTGGCACACTAAATAATCTTGTCTTCATTGTAACTGGGAAATTCACCTCTCTGACTGTCTCTTAAACTAGTGTATTTAATGCAATATTAACAGGCAACAGGAGGTAAACTGTTTCAAAGTGGCCAGAAGACGTATAGTTATCCCATTCCATATGCCAATATCCCAATTTATTTGAAAAGATTCAGATAGGTGACAGATTGAAGGAAAAACTGATGGCTCTATTATACCATGGGGTAATTTTGCTGGCATGGTTTGCCAGCATGGCCCACCTGTTTCCTTAGAGGGAAGAGTCACTCCAAATCAACAAAGTTTTTCCAACTGATCACCTTTATCCTATGATCAAACATTTCTATCCTGATGGGAAAGGCCTCTGCCAGGATGACAGTGCCCCCATCCAAAGGACATGAGGGCTCACTGCATGTTTGAAAATTATGCAAATGATATGCTATGTTGTTTGCAGTCACCAGATCTCAACCCAATCGATCACCTATGGGAGATTTTGGACCAACGTGTTAGACAATGCACTTCACCACCAATTAAAAGAATATCTTTTGAAAGAATGATGTTCCATACCTCCAGTACAGTTCCAGAGACTTGTGTGTACACTTTGCATCATCCTCGGTAGAGCCAGGATTCAGAGCAATGACCTCAGCGGGGGCCAAGTGACGGAGCGATGTCCTCACTGGAGCTGGGAGGCAGAGCAATGACATCATGACTGGAGTCAGGAGGCAGACTGGACTGAATGAGAGAGGTCTCCACCTTGGGCTTGGGCTTGGCAGGAGAGGCTGTAAGCCCCCCCAAAAAATTTCCAGGGGAAGCTCATCTACACTGAATGGGAACACCCTTCTCAGGAGGCTAGAGAACTCCACCATATTCTCCAGGCCAGGGTGTCCATGGGTGACCAGATTTTCTGCCCATGGGCAAGCTTTACCAGTAAGCCGTGATAGCATGAACCACACCTTCTCTCTCATCAGAATGAGGATCCTAGATATACCAGAAATACAGCTTGCACTGCAGCAGGATTCCGTTCAGTGGGAACTCAATGTCGTCATATGCCACCAGAACAACTGATGGAGTCATACTGTGGCATAGAGAGAGAGAGAGGGGCACAGCTTACAGGACTCACATTTTCCACTTCTCAGCTGCGTCCTTAGGAAGTGAAGTCTTCTGTAATGTACGGTGAGGTGGTGAAGAGGCAGGACACCTACTCAATCTATCCTTGCTTCAGTTGAGACTGGTTTTCTATTCTGCCGATACACTGAATCCACCCTTCAATTTGATTTTTTATTCTTATATGGCCACAGGGAAGAACAGAAAAGGAAAAAGAGAGCACAGTCATCTCTCCATACTATTATAGGGAGATATGACTGGCAGTGGATTGTCCAAACACAGTGGCAGGAAACTGTCCCTTGCCATAAATGGTGAGGTGGTTAGTTCAAACAAAGAACAGTCTTTGGTGCCATGTGCTTTTAGTTTAACAAAGAAAATGAATGAATTTAACCTCCAGTTACTGTTACTTTTCTTCTAACATGTGCCGTTCTCCAATCTCAGTCTTTACATCTCACAGGCCCCGAAAGTATCCTCCACAATGCAGAAGCTGTACTACCAGCAACATCAACTAGCCTCCATACTTGTCTTAGTCCCAATCCATGGTGGTACGTGGGCTCTGAATCTACCAGTCTGCTGTCCAGAAAGCTGACTTCATCTGGGGTTTGGTTTCCCTTCACTCTCTCCACTTTCCGTCACTCACTGAGACCTGGATCACGTCAGAGAATTCTGCTACACAGACTGCTCTGTCCTCCGTCTGTGCCTTCTCTCACTCTACAGAAGAAACTGGCAGGGGCAGTGGCACATACTTGTTTTTGTCCCTGAAATGGTGCTTCACACCTCTTGCATCATCCCATCTTAACATCTCATCCTTTGAATTCCACGCTGTTACTGTTACTACTACCATTAATCTTGAAATTGTTGTTATCTATCACTCACCCAGTATGGAGCTTGGAAGCTGACTAAAATGTATGAATACAAATTTCTTTGTTTTGCTATGGGTAAGATTTCAGATTTTAAAAAATCCTGGATTCCCGGGGAAAATTAGAAATATAAATATAAATAAAATGTTATAGTATTCAAACTCACTCACATATAATAATTTAATGTGGACAATGAAGTAGACCTGAGTATTTAGCGTACTTAATTATATATATATATATATATATATATATATATATATATATATATATATATATATATATATATATATATTACTACATCTACAACTAAAATACTATTTGGAATATAGAATATTCTTCTCTTCAAGTATACTTACAAATGCTTGCATATAAAATAGAGCAGTATACTTCTCTTACATCCCTCCAAATAAACGTAAGGAAGCTTGTGGTAAAATTGTGGTATATTTGAATGAATTTGAATGAATCATTAACTTGAAAGATCTGAGGACAGTGTGTGACTGTTGAGATCTCTACTGAAAGAAGACTTTCATTCTGGGGTCTTTTGTCTCAGAAGAAAAAGCTGAGAGACAGCAGACATCTCCCCTTTATTTTCATCTGTTCTCATTGCTGTCTATGAGAAACTATAAAGATAAAAAGGAGATATCTTTTTAGATTTTTATTCCTATGCTGATGTCTTCAAAGAAAGGGAGCTTTGGAGTAAATGTATACACTCCTGTTGAGTAGATAACGTAGGCAAGCAGAGATTTCTGCACATTTCTGTGCAAGTAGAGAGTTGAGAGGTGAGGTGGAGACAATTAAGCCATCTAGGGTGTCCCTAAAGTCTCCGTACATAGGGGAAATTAACACTTTTTAGCAAAATGTAACTTTATTTACAAAACATGCTCTACATGATTGCCATTTCTTTGTAAACACACACGGAATCGTCTCTCCCACTCATGATGAACTTGTGTTAACACATCTAGTGTTATGCATGTCCATTGCAACCTTGAGACAGCTTCCTGATCCAGCCATGAGAATGATTACAATACGTTCTCCTTTTGTCAAAGGCATTCTTAAAATCTACTCACACACACACCGATCAGCCATAACATTAAAACCACCTGCCTAATATTGTGTAGGTCCCCCTTGTGCCACCAAAACAGCTCTGACCTGTTGAAGCATGGACTCCACAAGACCTCAGGAGGTGTGCTGTAGTATCTGGCACCAAGATATTAGTAACAGATCCTTTAAGTCCTCTAAGTTGCGAGGTGGGGCCTCCATGGATCGGACTTGTTTGTCCAGCACATCCCACATATACCGTTGCCATGAAGGGGTGTACTTGGTCTGCAACAATGTTTAGGTAGGTGGTATGTGTCAAAGTAACATCCACATGAATGCCAGGACCCAAGGTTTCCCAGCAGAACATCACACTGTCCAGAGCATCACACTGCCTCTGCCGGCTTGCCTTTTTCCCATAGTGCATCTTGGTGCCATCACTTCCCCAGGTAAGTGACGTGCATGCACTCAGTCATCCACATGATGTAAAAGAAAACATGATTCATCAGACCAGGCCACCTTCTTCCATTGCTCCATGGTCCAGTTGACGCTCACGTGCCCATTGTAGGCACTTTTGGCAGTGGACAGGGGTCAGCGTGGGCACTCTGACAGGTCTGCGGCTACACAGCTCCACACACAGCAAGCAGCAATGCAGTGTGTTCTGACACCTTCCTATCATAGCCAGCATTAACTTTTTCAGCTATTGGGCTACAGTAGCTCTTTTCTGGGATCGGACCAGACGGGCTAGCCTTCGCTCCCCATGCAAATCAGTGAGCCTTGGGTGTCCATGGCCCTGTTGCTGGTTCACCGGTTGTCCTTCCTTGGACCACTTTTAGTAGATACTAACCACTGCATACAGGGAACACCCCACAAGACCTGCCGTTTTGGAGCTACTCTGACCCTGTCATCTAGCCATCACAATTTGGCCCTTATCAAAGTCGCTCAGATCCTTATGCTTGCCCATTTTTCATGCTACCAACACATCAACTTTGAAAACTGACTGTTCACTTGCTGCCTAATATATCCCACCCCTTGACAGGTGCCATTGTAACGAGCTAATCAAAGTTATTCACCTGTCAGTGGTTTTAATGTTATGGCTGATCGGTGTGTGTGTGTGTGTGTGTATATACATATCAAACCATGCTAAGCAGCCTAATGGTCTAATGATCAAAGTATTTTGGGGTGTCATCAGCGTTACAACCAAGTGAAAGTGATGCAGGTACATTTTAAAGGCAAATTCAACTTTTAATTCCTTGTGTATCTAGTTTCTGTCCATTTTTATTGTTCATTAAACTGTTTTCCCTCATCCAAGATAATGAAGTATTAATTCCCTTCATTCCTGCAAATAAAATGATATGATTGGTGCATAAAATTTAATATGATATGTGTACATTGTTGCTTTGGGCCCCCAAAATGTTCAGAAATGGCCCTGAGCAGACCAATGGTTGTTTGCTCAGCACGTTAGGGTTCAACTGCTTTCCACCAAAGTTGAGAGCTAAAGACTTGCTCCTGGTTTGCAATTAGGTGTACAGTTAATGCAGGGACACAAAATGTGATCTGTCTAACCAAATTAATAAGATGGCTTTTGTGAGAATCAAATGAAAAAAAAAGATTCTTTGAAGGGAGTTTGAGTTACATCTCATTGGTAAGGTAATGATGTATGCCTTGGGTCAAGTGGATACGGACTGCAATGTTGACAGTCATTTACTGCTTCTGCTGAAGTAGACTGGGCCACCATCTGCAATTTTACGCATGATTTAGAATCCTTTTATCCCCTCTTTATTGCTGTGCACATCACTATCTAATGTGCATCAAACCCGGCTTGATCACAGCTTCTGCAGCAGTGGCAAGACTGATTTAATTGCCAAGGTGCTCAGTATTCAGAAGCAGCGGCAACCAAGCCAGATTGTATAGAAATGTGGAAATAGGTTTACTGGTCACAGTCAGAGTTTAAATGTGAATAAGATAACCACACGACCCATTACCACATTTTTGCCTAGAGAGATCATTGTATCTTTTAAGGATGACAGTAAAGGACATATAAAGCAGCAGCAGCATTGCAAGTATAACATTATTTAGGTATAGAAGATAATAAACATAATATGTTCACTCTTAAACTTCAGTAGTTTAGAAAAAATGATACAGAAATAATGCTATTGCTTTACACTTAAACTTTGTCTAGCAAGAGAGATATAACACCTGGAAATAAGTATTCAGAGTTTTTGCTATGAGATGTACTAAGACAGAGAGAAAATGTTTTATTACTAAAGTCCTGAATACAAATGGAGTGCTGAAAGAAAATTCAATTTATGTACATATCAAGCACATGCCTATGACCTTGTATGTCAAGATTCCATTTATCACGTGGACTGCACCCCATTCACATGTCTTATTCACACATATAATGCCCACATCCAGGCTCCTTAACCTCCATGCTCTGTTTCCGACTTTAACAATGACTCTGGTCATTTATTTTGACTGTATTGCAATATAAATGTAAATTTAAATTTTAACTCCTCTATAAACTTGATGACAGTGTGTGTGTGTGTGTGTGTGTGTGTGTGTGTGTGTGTGTGTGTGTGTGTGTGGGCGTGTGCACATGGTGAGTGCAAATAAAAGATGGAAAAATGTGCCTGACCATGATCTTCATAATATACATATGATCATTAGCTCAATTGCAGCCTTATGCCATTTAATGACATTAATAAAATAGATATTATGCCTTTATTCAATATTAAGGTCACAACCATTTATAACATCAGTGTGTGTAGCATTTCCCCAGGACATTTTCTAAACAATTGTCTGTTCTGCATGTTCTAGGAAGTGGCACAGTCTCCAGAATGGGTAGGGAAATATTTGAGATTTATGGGAAACCATGATGTAATGATATTGATATTAATCTAGTTTATTCATATTAGTGTTATAAGACACAGAATGACAACTAGATTTTAGTTCTGCTAAAACCTCTGATGAAATAGACCAAGGGGGAAGCTTGTGAGCTGTCTCTTTGATGGTAATTTAAAATCATTTTCTTTCCCAAATTACACACTCTGGTCTGCAAACTTTATTGAATCTTTGTTGTTTGACATAGGAAGCAAAAACCAAGTCATATTGTACCAGCTTTTCTTGCCTGAACTCACAGTCTCCAGGCCAGGATTGATGCTGACCCTCATGTGGGCAGTAATTTAATGGCTATGCTGCCTGCTAGGCTCCCTATGCACCTGTATTAGCACAGAGGCAACAGTGAACTAGTTCAGTTTTCTCTTGTTTGGTCTGACTCTCAGCTCGTGTACTTTTATATTATTTAATGTAATATATAAAGTTCTGTTCACACTCTGCAGGTCTCATTATAGACAAACACAAGGGCAATTTACAAAAAAGTTATGGGTTGATTGCTGTGAAATATGCATTTTAAACCAAAGCCAATGTGTAGACAAACTTTTTTAATGACTTAATATTAATCATTATTAGATGGAAAAAGCAATGCCGAGAGAGAGAGAGAGAGAGAGAGAGAGAGAGAGAGAGAGAGAGAGAGAGTAACCTTAAAACAACAGCAAAGACACAGACAACTAGAGAGATATCTGTAGGGAGGGAGAGACAAAAAAAAAACAACTGTGAGGGAATCAGATACACTAGAATAAAGACAGACAGACAGATAGTAATACAGCAGAGATGTGAATGTTCACATTCACACACAGCTAAACAGTCAAGTACAGAATAAAATAATAATAAAGCTGGTCTTTTAATATTGATATGTGCTACTTTCAATAGCCTAACACTACGTTAACTGTAGGCATAAATCAGGACAACACACACACACACACACACACATTTACCAAACCAAATCTGTACCCTTGGTTCCATGCACTGACACTGACGTGTTAAAATATTTCAGTGTCTTCCCTTATTTGCAGTATCACAACTTCATGGTGCAACTGGAGTGATTATTTCTCAGACCTTGTAAAAAGAATGCAAAAGAAATTTGAACTGTGGGAAAATTCAATTTCATGACTAAACTGAGGCAGGTGAATGTGACATGGCTGTACTCTACCTAAAGACACTAATTATTTTCCTTAACAGCCGAGTGAATAGGCCACACTTCATACCATTTTTACATTTGGAATCTAAAAAGACGAGACGGCCTTGGCTCGAAATGTTCTAATTGGTTCAGACTGTGGCAATCTTCTTGTGTAGAGCTGGCTGAAAAAGAAAAGAGACGCACACATTGATACAGCATGTTCGGTTGCCCTGGCAATAAAATATGACATTTGGAGAAAATTGGATCCTGCAGTTGCCTGTAAAGATGCTGAAAGGCGTAGGAAGAGATCAAGGGGAAGGCTCCCAATGAAGTCAATCTTCTGACAATAGTCCTGTGATCTTTTGTACATCAGAGACACAATGCACCATAGTTCTGCTGTTACTGAGCCATTAATGTGCTGTACAATACTTTATCAAACATCTGCATCATGAATTGGGGCTGGAAATACACAGAACATGCATGCCATTTGCAGATAAGCTAGCCTCATGTTTGATCAACACGAAACAAGATATTTTGCCATCTACACCAGTGTGGCATTGCAGCAAGGTCAAATGACACAGTCTATCTGTTCAAATGCATCTCTATCAAGTTGTATTTACATGTTTCTACAGCAGTTTTCTTTATTTCAAGGCTGGCTAGAGTACAGATGTCACCTAAGCCAGCCCTATTCCACCATTAAGGACAGTAGTCCTTTAGGAATGTCATTTTTAAAGCCCTGTCTTCAGCAACTGTTTCTTACCAGTTGAATGCTTGAATGACAGTGATCTAATATTCAATTCCTTCTTTCTCCCATTTTTGGACATTCTTTCATTGTAGTTACTCTACAAGACAGAAACAGTTTTGAAAGATATGGAAGACTGATGGAGCAGACCACTGTTTGTGTGCTGTCTCTTGCAGCCATCAGTTTGACAGATATCTCAAGAACAGTGTGCCATCCTTCACAGATACTGTGAACTTGATCTGGCATATTGTTAAAATGTGTACTTTGTTTCAGTGATTTTTTTTTTTTTTTTCATGCACAGAGCTTTTTATGCATAGTGATTGTCTGTGGTAAATATTGCTATGTTAGGGCAAGTATAAATTATTCCATACATGTATAACACAGGTTGGTAACAATCTCTGACCTCATTTCCCCATCTCTAGTGCATCTATTTTTTTCATCATCTACTATCCCACATCTCTAATTGTCTTTAAATAGCATATACATATATGTAGTTCTAATTCTAAAAAATTATTCAAGCTGGCATCTAGAACAAATGTCAGTCAGCTTAGTACCAGAGTGAAAATATTCCAGATGTTGAGATCATTGATTCTTAAATAAATAGAATTGGTTCTCTAACTTAATGTTGCCAACATGTTACACAACCTCCATGTGTACGTTTAAAACAACCAGTATATTTCAGACATGTCTGTGCCTTAGACTCTGCCTCCATGCATTCATCTGTATTTAAATAGGTAAGACACTTGCTATCATGCAGTGTCAATTCCAGCTGCCTTCCAAGGACAACCGGCTAGTCTGTGATTTAAGAGTGCAATTGTATTTGAAGCATACCTATCCCATTGCCTAAAATGGAATGGATGATTGCAGTTCACTGGTTTAAATGGCTACTATTATGCAGGCTAGGAAACCCGGGGCAATAACTATTATAAGATGGTCCAATTTCTCTATGCTTTGCATGAACACAGGGTTTGTTGTTATATTACATGACAAAGGAAAAACACCATTTTCTGAATATGGCCATCTAGCTAAGTGTTAAACTGGATAATGTCCAAGTTATGTAATATTTATATTATTTATCCGTACCTTTGTTGAGAAACACATTGAAACATTTAAACATCTCTTCAGGAAACATGTATAGTAGATAAGGTTTAGCATCACTTACATAAGTTGTCCTGATTATTTAGCAGACTCATTTTTCTCATTCCTTTATTACTACAGTCTAGTGCCTTTTTTCATTCTTGTATTACAGCCTAGTGCTTAGTGGTGCCTAATATACTATATCTTCAAGTACACTTACAAACACTAGCATAGGTATATGAATTACACTTTATAATTCTCTATAAGCACTTACACTTGCTTATGAAAAATACACTAGTGTATATCTCTCCAAATATACATCAATATGCTTGCATTAAATTTGGTTAAGTAAATTTGGTGTTTTATATATATGTATGAACCTGACACATTGGTATAGTACATTTGGTAGTATATATGAATGAACCTGACATTCTCTTTGCAGATCAGCGCACAGTGTGTGACTGGATCAGATGAGAGCACAATGTTGTTGAACTCAAGAGGATATATATATATATATAATAAAAAGTCTACACAGCCCTGTTGACACCAAGATAAATCATGTCAGAACAACGTATAAAAATTAAGGGAAAAACAATCAGAAACATTTTAGAGAAAAATAGGAAAAATAAAAAAGTTACAATAACCTGGTTGCATAAGTATGTATACCCTTTTATAACTGGGGATGTGGCTGTGTTCAGAATGAAGCAATCACATTCAGTCTCATGTTCAAAAGTATGATGTATGATGACCATACAGCTGTCATCAATGAAATTATTCTGATTAACCCCAAATAAAGATCAGCTGTTTCTGTAGGATTTTCTTCACATCTTCTTGGTTTCATCTGACTGCTGAAGCCATGGTCTGCAAAGAGCTGACAAAGCATGTACAGGGTCTCACTGTTGAAAGATATCGATCAGGAGAAGGGTACAAAAAAAATTCCAAAACATTAGAGCATTGGAGCATTGTGAAGGTCATCATCAAGTGGAGAAAATGGAGCACCACAGTGACATTATCAAGAACAGGATGTCCCTCCAAAATTTACAAAAGGACAAGACAAAAACTTACCAGAGAGGCTGCCAAGAGACCAACGGCAATATTAAAGGAGCTGCAGGAATATCTGACAAGTACTGATTACTCTCTGCATGTGACAACAATCTCGTGTATTCTTCATATGTCTGGGCTATGGGGTAGGGTGGCTAGACTGAAGCCTCTTCTCACAAAAAAACATCCAAGCTCAACTAAATCACCCTAAACTATATGGAAAAATGTATTATGGTATGATGAGACCAATTCCAAAAGGTATAATAATTCCATAATTCCAAAAGGTATGCTTGGTGCAAAAAAGCACATCAACAGAAGAACACCATCCCCACGGTGAAGGTTGGTGGTGCCATCATCACGCTTTAGGGCTGCTTTTCTTCAGCCAGAACTGGGGCTGTTATCAAGGTGTAGGGAATCATGAATAGCTACAAATACGTGTTGATTTTAGTGCAAATCCTTCAGGTGTCTGCTAGTAAGCTGAAGATGAGGGAATTTCACCTTTCAGCACAACAGTGACCCAAAGCATATCCAAATCAACAAACGAATGGCTTAACCAAAAGAAGCTCAATGTTTTTCAAAGGCTTAGCCAGAGCCCAGACCTGAATCTAACTAAAGATCTGTGGGGTGACCTGAAGCCGGCTGTGCACGGGAGATGCCCTTACAATTTAATGGATTTAGAATGTTTTTGCAAGAAAGAGTGGGAAAATATTGCCAAGTCAAGACGTGCCGCACTGATAGACTCTTACTGATAGACGCTTCAACAAAGCACCTTTTGATTTTATTACACCACTCAGTCTTTTTGGGTAAGAGTCTATCAGTGTGGCAGGGGTGCACACTTATGCAACTAGATGGGTAGACTGTTTGTATCTTTGTGTGTGTGTGTGTATATATATATATATATATATATATATATATATATATATATATATATATGTATGTATATATCCTCTTGAGTTCAACAACATTGTGGTCTCTCTCTCTCTCTCTCTCTCTCTATATATATATATATGCTATGAGAACCTTCAACAGAAAACATGTAGAATTGAGCTGAACAGTAAGTGTCAGTGAATAGAAATTTTTGAATCATATTATAATATATCATAGTATTATAATAGTATTATAAGCATCCAAGACCTGTAAGCCTTCATTTTAGTGCAGACCTGTTCAGTGTTAACACAAATATGTGCTGCCATTAAATTCATTGCTACCCAAACAGCAGTGTTTATGTACACACACTAAGCATTGTTATTTAAAGGTGGGTTTAAAAGTGCTTTCAGCTCAAGGCTAAAAGTTTTTGAATAGATGTCTTCACTATATGGTGGGATAAAGGTCACTTATCAGGCTAATCCTAATGTTGTGCAGATTAGGGCTTTATTTTGTGTAAATGGCTTTCTATGTGGCAGTAGAAATGTAGCCCAAGATGTACAAGAGCTTGTATGACACTCTTGTAGACTCTGACCGGGACAAGTCCCAGTCACTGCAAGTGGCAGGGTTTTGTGATTTGGCAACAAATGTTTCAACAATAACAGTTCTACTGAATTCAATTAAATTATTATTTTTTTTTTTTTCTGCAAGAGGTCATAAATGCATAAGGTGGGCACGTACAGAAAACAAAACAGTTATGTGTGCACGAATGGCCCAATCTAACATCATTTTCTGATGCAGGAATACTTTTGCAAGTATAATACACTCATTCTCAATCTGTTCTAAAAATTTCTGGGAATTCTGAGTGACAGGGTAATTTAACTGAAGTCATTAAAAAAGCTACAGCTGTTAACACTGTTCCTTGTTCTAAATAACTATGAGGTGGTTTGTGCAAATAGCTGAGAATGTGCATTTGTGAGAAGTGTTGTTTATTCAAAAGACAAAACCTTTAGAGAGTTTACTTTGTCATAAAATAAAATTGGTAAGCCTTTATACTTCAGCCTTACAATATAAATCTATATCACCAGATGAAATGAATCTTTTAAAAAAGTTTCCATCACCCAACCACCCACCCACCCACCCACACACACACACACACACACACACACACACACACACACACACACACACACACACACACAATACTAATGTCTTCTCCTTTTCTGTGGCTGACCAAGAATACCATTAAATTTTCTGCACCTGGCACAAATTATGGGACTCTTACACTAATAAAACCATTAATTAAATTTATTTTTTTTTCCCTCATGCCTACGCATGCTAATATAAGATAAAACACTCACAGTATTGTCCACAGAGCAAATAACAAAAGCTCAATCTTTTACGTCCTCCCTCTTATCATCCTTATCACAAACATTTCTGTTGGAATTGTGTGTACTCTTTTCTAAACGCTTTGTGAGGAGAAAATTATTTACTCAAAATGCAGCTTTTATTTGAAGAAACATTTGTTTAATGAGATTCCATTTTATGTGGTTAATGAGGTTAACTGTAAGGTTAGGTTTAGTTCACTGTGTGTGTGTGTGTGTGTGTGTGTGTGTGTGTGTTTGGTGTTGGCATACACTGTATTTTACCATTTACCATTCTCTTTTCTTCTGTGGTCACATGCAGATCAGTATTAATGGCACCCAAGTAATAAGTAGTTTTAGCTTTGCCTTTCACATTGTAAGGTGATTTATACAAACAATAGCTAAACTATTAGTTTAACTATAGTTACTTGTAACAAGGTTAAAAAAAAAAAAAGAAAAAAAAGCATTGTTAATAAAAAGTGGGTTTAAGCCATGTGGGTTTTTAAAGTGCTCATGGCTTAAAGTTTTTTTTTAATGTATGTCTTCACTATATGGTGGGATAAAATATACTGATCAGGCTATCAAGGCTGAGCTTGTATGACATTTTTGTGGACTCTGATCTTGATCCAGTCCCAGTCCAAGTGGCAGGGTTTTGTGATTTGGCAACTTAGAGGCTAGCGTACACATTTATAACATACTGTGTATATGGTATTCAGGTCTACTGGGGAAAAACAGGTAACCGTGACATAAATGACAAAGAAATGTTGACTTGCCAGAGTCCCTGCTTGCACTCTGCACACAATGTACATATTCTTTAACCATTATGTGACAGTTAGCATACCTAACCATCTCCCTCTCTCTCTCTCTCTCTCTCTCTCTCTCTCTTTCGAGCTACACATGCTACTCCTGAGATGCCAGTGATCCTGACCCCTTCTGCTCTCTGGACCTGCCTGATCCATCCTGATGCCCCACTTCTGGTTGGATTTCTCATCATTTGGAAACTATTAGCAGCTGCTGAGGATGGTCCCACATGGACAGCCTAACGTTACATGAGATTACTGTGGATGGTACTACTTAGAAACCATGAAGATGGCTTTGGACTTCAATTGATATAAACAGTTTTGCTACGATGACTTAGGACTACAATTGCTTTGATAGCTTTAGGACTGCAATTCCCACAAACAGTTTGGCAGTCGAGTCTCCATCAGTGAACAGGTGATAACTATAATGAATTTCCTGGTTACACAATTGCAGTTTTTGACCATATAGTATAGAGTTATAGAAAGGAATTATTTATAATCGCACTATTCATTGTCACCCAGATGAGGATGGGTTCCCTTTTGAGTCTGGTTCCTCTCAAGGTTTCTTTCTCAGATCATCTCAGGGAGTTTTTCCTTGCCACCGTCGCCTCTGGCTTGCTTATTAGGGATAAATTCATAAATTAAAAATTTATATCCTGAATTTATATATTTCTATAAAGCTGCTTTGTGACAATGTCCTTTGTTAAAAGCGCTATACAAATAAAATTGAATTGAATTGAATTGACTCCTTACCTTTTATGTATTCAGACAATTTTGTTTTTGTTATTTAATATACTTCCAGTGTATATATCCACTTCATATTTACACATAATATTATAATGATATTTTCACATATCCTTTGACTTTGTACTTATAAATATGAACAAACAAAATCATGTATTCATAAGAATAAACAAAGATAGTTTTACAAAACAAAATTGATAGGGAAAAAAAAGTATTTAGACTCTAGATTTAAAAAATATATGTAAAGGTTAGATAAATGGGCAAAAATTAATATCCTGCTTTTAAGTCTTGGTGCAATAAGGGAGTGCCAAATGTACAGAAAGATGTTTAATAAAAACAAAACATCATAAAAATACACTTGATAAAAGGGTAGTGAAGATTTAAGTAAAAATAATGATTTTATTAAAAGCAGTAGAACTGCACTGCATTCACAGATGCTACTCATCATTTAACCCCCAGTGTCTTAATGTGATATGATGATAATATTTCTTTCGTCTGGGTAATGAAGGAGTTCATCCCTTTCAGAAAAGAATGATGTTCTCTGTATTTTTTTACTGTACGTGGTCCTCAGTGCGCATTTGAGAACAGTTTCTGCTTATTTCCTCATAGGTTTTGGCTCATTACCTTCACCTTGGCAGCTCTCTTCTGTGGATCTGCTGGTATGCTTCAAAAACTGTTTACTAATTGACTGCCTCCCTTTCTGAAAAGCCATCTATCCATCCTGCTGCCACATAATTACCCACTTTCGAGCTGCCAGATTGTGCAGGAGATTGTATAATGACAGAGGTGGAGGTACAGATAATAGGGCAGAGTGCTTCTGAAGCAATGTTTGCTTCCGATGATCATTTGTAAGCTTGGACATCCTCTGAAACTCTCCCTTTGATACTTTCTGTTTTCACCTGGCCATTGAGCTGTGGGTGATAATTGTTATGTCTGTGCATTGCAATGAAGGAAATGCTCCCCTGTAGTGTGTACTGATTTCCATTGTTAAAAGTGGTTTATAAATAAAATTGAATTGAACTGAACTGATTTGATTTGGAGCTAAATAATTCAGAAGTTGTTCCATTTCCAGCAATGCAGAAATATAGGGAGTGACTGCCTTATTAAGCAAAGAATGGTAGTGACAGAAAGAATTTCTCAGTCTTCTTTTCTGCTTTTTTTTGAGCTTTTGTTGTACAAGAGAGTGTCATGACCTAGGATTATGTTACTGCTTCAAAGAACTCTGATGAATGAGCTTCAACCTGATGATTACAAAGCAGCGTCAATGCAATAAAAATATACTCTATGCAGAGCCAGAAAGGTTCTGGAAATGGACCTCTTAAACCATTGAGGAAAATGATGAATGAAAATCCACCTTGCCTTTATTGAGTTGAGTGTGATCAAGACATGCTAAAGGCTCACTGGTTTTAATGGAGAAGCCCATTCCTTGGAGCTGCAAGGGCAATAAACCTAACATAAATGACTAATCGATGAATATTGAAATAATGTTCTTTGGGTCATTTTAATCCCATTAGACGAATCAAAAATCACATTAGCCAGTGAGGGGTTTGTTAATAAATCAAGATCCTGAGAGTGTTCTCAGAATTTAAGGTATATGGCAATTTTATACTAAACATGCATGCTAGAATTGGGCTAGATGATGATTTATGTGTCTTTTTATCAAAGATGCATATTTCTTCACCTGTAGATATTGTTTGGTCAAATATTACAATAAACCCCATTCACTCAACAAACAAGTTCTTATTAATGGAAAGAGGGCACCACACCCACAAAGGCAGTTTTTTTTTTTCAATGTAACATCCATGGACTTTCTGTCCTACTTGGCACAGCTGTGTGATTTCAAGAGGTTCTCTGTGTGTGCCTTGCTGGTTAAAATAGACCAGTGCTGTTTGGCAATGATAAAGCACCTAATCTCTGAATTGTGCATGAAAAAATGAACCTAATGATACCAAAATTGCTGAAAAATAATATTTGTAAAGATAATTCCATCATTGCCTTAGGTAAAAATAATAACGCCTGTTTAGCTACTGTTCTCATGAAGAGTATGTCTGTAGAACAATCAATGCCTGCAGGTTTCCTGAGCATCGGGGTTAATTAACATCATCAGAATAAATTGTAGTTTATAAATGAAATGAGAAAGTAACCCCTAAGTTAAGGAAGAACACTGAGAGTACAACAGCAACCCAAGAGTGATAACAGCCTAGCTTTTTAATCATGTCATGTAAGAATATTCACTCTTTACATGTAACCAGATTCTGGAAGAATTTTATATATCAGTGCACAACCTCAATTTATACCTCCATCATAAGAGCAATAGATTTAAATATCACATTTTGCAGAACTGAAATTAGGTCAAAAACCAGGTTATTCACTGTCAAGAAAGGGTCTTGCACTTGAAAGCGAAAGTGCAGTTGCCAGGACCACGGTCTAAAAGGAGCATTTGGCCATGGGCTCCATGTGAAGCTAGGAAGCCATCTTGGATCCAGCAGCAGCTTATCACCCTCCTGCTGTGAGAAGCTGATTTGCCTCTTGCCATTTATCAAGGCCACTGCAATCATATTCAGAATATGCATAGCATGTCTCGGGTCTGGAAGAGTGCCTCGGCTTAATACAGAAGCCTTGTCTAGCCTTTCAAAATGTAATTTTATACCACAGAGTGTTGCATTCATTAAAGAAATAAAATAAAATCAAAGTCACCGTTTGAGGTCCATTTCAAATTTCTGGGAAGAGAACATTCCTGGTACTTCCAAGTATTTCACAACCAATGTACAGAATACTCAGAAGTTTGAAGACTCCTTCGTGCATTCAGTAGTCCATCAATCGCCATAAGGGTCATTTATATATTATCACAAAACCCGACGTTCTGTGGGATGAACAGTGTCCACTTGATGGAAGACCCATAAATCATGTGATGTTACACATTCACTGCAAATCCATCACTCCACTGTGAGTGTGACATAAATCATCTACTGTGATGGTTGCAGCCTTGACGATAGCTGTGGAGGCATATAGATTCCCAGTGGGCAGCTTATCCAGTGGGCTGACAAACTTCCTGAATGAGTGGAAACTATGACAAGTTGAAACTTTAAATGTGACTTTCATGATAGAAGATAATAGAAGCATCCACAAAATATTCTCCATTAGCCTAATCGTCTCTCAACTATAATTACTTTGCTGAAGACTCACAATCAACACTGTCTCCGATTAACAATTCTAGAGGCGAGCAGTTTTCAGCTTTCTTTGATGCAAAGTGTGAACCTTTTGTCTCTAGGAAAAAGACAATGGGCAGGTGAAATTGCAAGCAGTGAAAACTCAAACATAGCCTTTTGTTCCTTTTAGATTTAGCCAGTAACCCTGCATTATGGAGTTTTAATTATGGATCTGTCTCATTACTGTTTGGCAGAGAGAAAAAATAAGTGGTTGAGAATGAGGTGCAGAGTTACACTCGGCAGCTTTTATTGAAAGCTTCCATGCAAAGCTCCATTGCCAGGCAAGTTGAGCAAACACTGGTTGTAGAAAAACAAACCTGCTTTCCAGAATAATATTGTTTGCATTCCCAGAGGTAGCATTTCTCAGTTTTCCTTTATCAGTGATCTTTAACTGACTTAGAGGAAGAAACAGGCCACTTTCCATTCTTATATATGAATTCAGGAGTCTCCAGAGGTAAGGTCAGCTACTTAGTATTGAACAATTCAATAACCAGGACTATGCTTTTCTCCTATGGCTGGCTTCGTTTCTGAAACAGAGCTCAGATAAACACAGGTTTCAGAAAGGAGAAGCTGCTAAATCTCAGGTGGCTAGTGATCCGATGGTGTGCGTTAAGTTTTCAAAATTGCAGCACTTTGGGTCACTTTGACCTGTTTCCACATGGCTTAAAAGCAAGGCTGAAAGATTCCATTTTATTCAGGTTCGTTTATTCCACCTGACAGAGTAGAGAGCAAAGATGATGATGTTATCAACACAAACAAATGTGTTGAGGGATTCTTGGTGCCATGCAATCTCAGAAAAGCAGGGTAGGGTGAAAGAGTTATGTCTCTCACTGACTCAAGTAGATGATTAATCCTGAGCTAGCAGCTCAACTGTCACCTCTGAGGGAGAGTTAAAATTCACAAAAAGGTCCCTTTTTTCCACCTCACTGCTCAACTGTGCTTCATATTATAATTAACAACACTGAGACAAAAATACACACTTCATACTCTTGGCTGAGTAAGTCTGCTTTTTATGACGAACAAGAGACCTGTTAAGTTTAACATGTAAACTCAACAATTCAAACCAAAATGCTAACGACGTTAACACCAAATGGCAGCTAATACATGCCCATTAGCAAGATGCAAAGTCTAGCTTATTCCCATGTAGCTTGCTAATATTGATTTTTGGGTGATGTGTTCCTAATCTTCTAATCCTAATTCATTTCCTCTTCCTTTCTTCCTTTAACATAAACAACTAAACAAATGAGTTTTGCATCACAGTCTTAAACCTCAGATTCATCCTGCACTTCCTTTTCCAGCTGTATAATTCTGAGCTATGCTAGGACTAGGACACAGTACACCTGCATGAAGAAATGGTGACACATGTAAGCATAATATGCAGTAACTCATCTTGAAAAATGCAGTGACTTTCAAGCTTAAGAAAGAAACCATGCTAACAATACATAGAAAGAGCGTAGCATGAGGAAAAGTCAGGGTCATACTACACTTGAGAAACCGGAGTCATGAAATAAGTCAAGACAATAATTATAATATGGGAACTTGAAATTTACAAGAAATTTAGGAATAATATGAAGGTACCTTGCATGGAAGACAAGTGATTTACTAGACCAACACAAATCAAGCTGTTAATGTCTAGCAGTGGTGGAATGGTTAAGGCTCTGGGTTACTGCTTGGATGGTTGGAGGTTCAAGCCCCAGCACTGTCAAGCTGCTACTGTTGGAAACTTGAGCAAGGCCCTTAACCACATCTGCTCCAGGGGCATAGTATCCTGGATGACCCTACGCTCTAACCCCAGCTTCCGAGCAAGCTAGGATATGCAAAAAACTTTAATTGGCTCTGTACTTGTACTCTGCAAAATGCCAATAAAAGTTGAATCTTAATCTCAGAATACATAAATGATTAAAAAAAACATACATTCCTTGTTTTTTTTTTATGCACACTGTTTCTCAAATACCTTGATGACAGTTTTAGCATTGCTACATGAACCCATGAAGAGCACCAGTTCTTCATTTATTAATTCTTCAGATTTCATTCCATCAAGCTCAAGCATAATTTTTTAAAAAAACATGGCAGTTAGTTTAGAAACTAGTTTGAATACCACCACCAATCATAAGCATATATATTATTCCTAACTACTGTACAACTCTTCACATTACATTATACTTCAAAAATACCTTTCCTTACTCACAGCCAGTAGAGGATCCTCCTATAGGAAACTTAGCCAATTGCCTAGGGTAGCAACTTGCCAGGGGCGACACTGGCACATTATGCAGTTTCAGTATTGCCTATCTAACACATAATGTGTCTATGTACGTGCCATGTTACCACATATAAGCGATGAAGCTGCCCGTGGCCCAGACTCACATCATGGCAGTATAGTAAGAGTGCACATCATAGTTGCACGCATAGCACTGGCTACAGGCAAAAAAGCCACCATGCTGCTGAAAGTGTAATTGCATAAAGGCAATAATTAAATTATTCACAGTAGTTTGCAAATGTCATAGGTCCATATAAAGATTATCTTATAAGCAAGTAGCCTGTGTGCACCAGGTCCACTGCCACTATGTATGACGCATGAAACAAAAATGCAAAACCAAATCTAAACACATTTCTTACAATAATTAATGCATACAAATGATATACACCACCAAGTAGGTCAGGAACACAACTGTGTGAGATGCCACTTTATGCTTTAACAAGCGATGCATGCATGACTGCACAATGAAGGAGTACAAACCCTCTGGAGCACAGTACAGAAAGAAAAAGTGCAAGAGGAGAAGCTCTCAAAAGACAAGGCACTGTATGTTTTCAGCATTTATAAATATTTTATGTGATTTTTGAATTTTGAAGTGCAAGTTATGATAGCATGTTTGGTAGTGCAGCTAAAATAGATATGTTTTCAAATTCAATTAGGCTGGCTATCTAGCTAGATATAAATGATCTGTTATTTGTGCACTAGGCTGAATTCAATGATTTTTGCAATGAAATACATATAGCTAGCTAGCTATGTACTATTCTTCTGTGTATGCACATTTCATTTAAATTATCTACTGACTGTTTTGAATATTATTGTCTCGTGTTGTTCTGACATATATTTCCCTATTATTCATACATCCTGGTGAAGTTGGTGGTAACATTTTTTTTATTTAATTTAAAATTAAATAGGAGAGTCTCATTTTGCATTAATAATAGCAGGGAATGAGGTATAACTACTGTACTTACATACTGTAACGAATCCGGCCTCTGTGGTTCCCCCTGATCGTCACCAGAGGTCACCATCACCCGAGTATTGACTTTCCCCTCGAAACTACATTTCCCATCACCCCGCACCCAGCACTGATTACGAGCTCACCTGCAGCCTATTACCGGGACTACTTAAGCCTCCGCCTCTCGCTCACTCATTGCGAAGTCTTGTTTT
>CM040455.1:7326129-7341107 GCA_022758105.1 Pangasianodon gigas | reverse complement strand
CATACATGCATATATGTGTGCATATATATATATATATATATATATATATATATATATATATATATATATATATATATATATATATATATATATATATATATATATATATATATATATATATATATATATATATATATTCATTTGTATATCCTGTTCATATTCCTGTTATATTCTTAACATGTCTTCACCACTGTACACTGATTGTACATACATATATAGATCACATTTATCCCTATTTATAATATCTACTCCACCTCCTGTACATAAGTCATCCATTCCACTGTACATATCACCCTCATAGCTATATATCCTTATTTGTAATTTATTGTAAATATGCCACTTATGCACTTCTGGTTAGATGCTAACTGCATTTCATTGGTTTTGTATATGTACTTTGAACAATGACAATAAAGTTGAATCTAATCTAATCTAATCTAATCCGATCTAATAAGCACAAAGAGTTACAGTTTAGTCAAAGTGAATTTTTAAAGTTATGCCATGAGTCATACACTAATTATAATCAGAAGGCATGTGCATTATTGTATGGTTTTGCTAGTTTCCATTTATTGGCTTTGCCTAAAAGAAGGCCAACAGGCTTAGGTTTTAACTTTGACTTCACAAAGCTCATTTCATTTTGTGCACACTAAGTATTATTAAAGTTTTTTTCTTTTGTTCAACTTTGATTTTTGATTCAAAATTGTATATTTTTTATTTCTATTTATTGACTTTACCTAAGGGTCAGCTAGGTAGGTTTTTTATTTCTTGACAAACAAAAAAAAAAAAAAAAAAGAAGAAGTTGTTTTAATTTTTTTTTTTATTTGTGACAGTTATGCTTTCAGTTTTAGAACTTGTGAAGGAACATTTAAAGTCAATTAGGTATAAAATTAGATAGTCTTTGCATTTTGAGAGGGTGGGATTGGCTGCACAAAGGGTGTTTGGAAGGTGGGGGGGCATAGCAATGGAAAGCGGCAATGGCAGCAATGGAAAATTTTGCCTAGGGCATGGAATAAATTAGGGCCACCCGTGCTCACAGCTGCTGCATCTTACATTTATTCACAAATATAGGAATTTTCATAACTTAAAAAGAACATATATAGCCCACTGCCATGGCCCATGTAGCTCGTACTGAGAGAAAAGATGTGCTGACCTGTAAACAATCTAATACTAAGAAAGGATTTGGTTGACACGAATAAAATGCTGGCTAAAAATATATACTTAAAAACATTAAAACCACACAGGATGATCATATAACTGCTTCCACTACTTTCCTAAAAATGTAATAAAAACTGCAGAAACATGCTTGTCAGGAGTGAAATAAATTATAAAATAATATCTGTTGCACATAACTGTTCAAGCTTAGTATAATAAGTTTATTAAAACAATCTAAAATAATAATAGTTTACTTTGAGTAAAATAAAATTCAAATTAATGCAGTACCAGTACGTTTGCACGTTTCTTTTCCTATATTTGCATGTTGATAAGATCACGTTATTACTTTGTGAATTTATGTACTGCTATATTTGCATATACCACAATAGCATAGCCCATTTAATCAGTATGTGAGATTATGCTCTTTTGATTGACTATTTTCTTCCTCTAAATGAAGGAATATAATATGGAGATGAACCAAAGCAGATACATTTTTAAAGACTACCGAAGCATATTCCTTGATTGCTCGAATTGTTTTAAAGTCTCCATGTGTGGGCACAAATAAACACAGTGTGCAGCGAAAATGTTTTCAACAGAAGATGCCATATCTGCTTGTAAAATCAGACGTCTATTTGGATGAGACTAAAATCATCAGACCAACCTTGCTTTCATAGGAAACAGTAGGCTAGGTATTTTGGGATTACTTTTAGAGAGAAGTAATTACAGGTAAGGTTGTTGTGTTATTATAGTGATATGGTTATAGTAGTTTGGATGTGGAAAGTGCACACATTATGTTGTTTATTATAAATAAATTGCCTTAAAAATGTGTTATGTAGAGGTTTTTGTGTTTGGTGCTACTGTTGATGTTAGACGTTGTCAGCCAGATACATATGGGATGGACAAGGGCTAATGTTAGTTGAAAGTGTAATTAAGCCACAGTATAACAAACTGTATTTAGCTATATTGCGTGCATGCACACACACACACACACACACACGAATACACACATTAAATATATCATTACTCGCCCCAGTTTTGGTCAGAACCAGACACTGTTTACACTGGGGGTGCTGGAATATTATGCAGCACACATCTGATGTGCACCACTTTAATAATAATAATAATAATAATAATAATAATAATAATAATTATTATTATTATTATTATTATTATTATTATTATTATTATTATTATTATTATTATTATTCAGCTGCTGTGGTAGATGCTTAGGACACAGTTACAATGATGAGGACATGATAAGGACAAAATAAACCAACAAAAATGCCTTGTATGTACTTCACTTTGTAAATTAAGAAAGAGCAAGTCTATATTGCTTATCCGGAAAATCATAGCATGGTAGAAAATAAACAGAAAAAGTAACTTACATTTGCAAGAAGGATCAACCGTTCCAGGGTCTCAGAGAAGTGAGCCATCAGAAGTCGGATGACGCAGAAGGACAGCTCAAGGTTTAGACCCAGTCAAAGGACTGCTCGGACATCTGCATTGGTGGGTTTGTTGTTGAAGAACTCCACGATGGCTCTTCCACACTCCTCCATGGCAAGCTCAAGTGCACACAGCACTTTGATATCAGTAAGAAGCTCAAAATGAGCATAAAGCCTTTTCTGAGTGAAAAAGTATGACCATTGCTCTCTTAAATCTGTAATGGCTGGTGCTGGTAATGCATTTATTTGCCGACACTGCAGGCAGAAGGTTGTTTCCATAAGTTACTTTACTTCTGCTCTTTCAGCCCCATTTATACCATTTTGACGGTATATCTCCTCCATCCGTTGACATTTCTGCTCTACTGTTTCATCTGGTGGGAGGTCAGGCTGGAATATGGTGCAGCCATATGTATCAGTAGGCCCTCTCTTTAGTCCATCAACAGATGAACTTTGTTGGCAAAAGCTGCTGATACGGTTCAGATTTTAAATTCGGTTTTTAATTTGAATTAAGAGTGAGGTATAGCCATCTCCCAGTAGCTGACCTGAACTCTGAGGCTACTGGCAGATGATGTTTTGTCAGACAGTGACACATTGTGAATGTGTTGGGTTTAGCTCATGCCTCCTCATCTCATCTGCCAAAACTCTGTCGCTGTGCTGCAGGTGAATGTCTCTTGCCATCAGCAACTGCTGAAAGAATTTCCACAGGCATGAGGCTCCATGGCACCTGGAATGCCTCTGGCCATGTTTTTCTGATAAGGGAGGATGGCCCACAGTCTTCTGAGCTGCTAGATTCTGGATTTGAGAGTGAGAGTACACTTGATGGACTGGAGCAAGGAAGTGCTGAAGGACTGCTGACTGCTGGGATAGGGGAAAGAATATTTGCAGGTCCAAAGTGACCACCTCTGTCTCTGAAATAGGAAAAGCAAAGGAAAAACAAAATTAAACAATTAAACAAACTGGCATTAAACATCAAAATCTCTCTCTCTTACTGGAAATTTATATTTAGAGGCTGCTATTAAAATAAAGACCAATTTTCAAATAATAATATAAAAAATTTTGGTCACCTAAAAGGCCTGTAAATAAAACACATGAGTGTAATTATCTGTAACTTACAGCTCACATTGTAAATTGAGCATAATGTACATTTTTACACAACTAATTTCATCACTACAAAGACATGGAGGAACTGTTGGAAATGATCAAATATATTTCTAAAACAGGGTAAGATAGAAATAAATATCCTATACTGAATAAGAAGCTTTCAAAAAAAGGCTGACCAGAACTACTATTTAAGAATTCACTGTATACTGCAACACAGATGTTGTAACGTTTACTTCAACATTACCATTTTTAAATGCTTCCAGGAGCTTCTGCAGCTGAATGGCCAGCAGGTCAGCAATATCTTCTTGAGTTACATATTTCAGGTCTTGAGTAGATTCCAGTCCGGAGCTTAATAGCTTATCTATCAATGTCTGTTGAATGCCTTTGGAAATTTCTGGCAAAGCTCTGAGGATGATGCCCCTCAGGTCTTCATCCACAGTGCTCACTGCACTACAATGAGGGAAAAGAATGGTGAAATTGCATACTGAGGTAGAGGGTAACAATCAAGTAGGTCCTTTTGATTAACACAGTAGTAACAGCTCTTGATTGGTGTGACGCAATGAATGGCTACATTATGCAGACACAAAGCCTTACACTTTTCAGTGGGTGAGTATCATAATAATCTTACCATCTTCAAGTCCATCCTCATCCTTACTGATAACAACAAACATGTTTTTTTGTATTTTGTTCTTTTTACAGGTGCTTCATGAGCAATCAAAGTATTTGCAGGTCCAAAATCATAGTTTGCAACTGATTCCCTGATGCCATCATTGTAGTCACTTGGAAAAACTCAGTTGCTTTTTCTACTACAGTTGCTGGTGGGAAGAGATTGCCAGCACTAAGATGTGCTTGTAGAAGCTGATGTCTCTCTGCAAGGCTTGAGCACACGTTCTGAAAGTTATGCACTTTTCTTGTGCACTGTTTGAAATATGTCTGCTTACTTTTGAATCGCAAAGTCCCCAAAGGAATAAGCGGCCCAAACTGAATGATGAGCTCCGGATAATGGCTCATGTAATGATGCTTAGGTTTAAGCCGATGATGGGTAAAGGCTTGTTTTCCGGAACGCAAGTATTCATCAATAAGGACTCTTAAATAAATCTGGCCAGTGGAAATGGCTGGTGCACAAATCAATGCCACAATTTCTCTTCGTTGTAAAACCAATTGCCATAGCTCATTTTCAGTAGGAGATAAAATCTTCTCTCCAATCAACACTGGTAACAGTCTCAGTCAACACCTGTTCTACACAGCATGGCCACCCAGTTTATCACTTCCTGGCCTCATCTCACAATGTAAGTAAACTGTTTGTCAACAATGACAAGATGGCTGATACACAATGCAAGATGCAAGGCAACAACGTCTTCAAACAAATCATGCCCAAGACAAGGAGGCAACCCAGGCTGACATACATGAAAGAAAGACAGGCTGTTGAATAAGAAGTCAGATTTGATATCTCCACTATGAACTGAATGTTCCTCAAAGTTCTGAACATCCTCTTTGTATGACTCTTGTGTGCAAGCGTTGGCTATGGACGGATGATCTGCCTGAAATACAGCTTTGTCAATTTCATAGAATTGACAGAAGTACTTACTGTCACTGAAATTTTCAAGAAAACCTCCAATGATGTGTGAGCCCAGGTTGTCTCCAGCAATGGCTCACAAGATTCCTTTGCATACCTGCCCATCAGGTAACACTATGCTACTGGTCTCAAGGTCTTTAAGGTCTTTCACCAAGCATCCCATGACCAATTCCTGACCAAAATACTTGAAATCTTGTTCTCTACAAAGAAGAACAAGTTGTATCTGGTAAATACTTCACCAGTTGTGTGGCAATAGGTCTGCAAGTGTGAGATACATAGCCAGTATTTTGTGTTTTTTTCTTTCCTGACCCTAGTGGTTTTACAACTTTAAATGAATCTTGATAAAGTATCAAGACTAAAGAGAACCTCTCTGTCTGGGTCAAGTTTTCTGTGATGTAATCACCATCCCACACATCTTCAAACATATCCTACTACTGGATACGGCTGTGTACTTCACTGTACTGTTTCCGCACAGTCTCACAATGAAAATGGCCTAAGTTGTCTGTTTTATAGGGATATACTGAGAAAAACACTCCTTGCCAGCTTCATTCTGTGCTAGACAAATGGGCATAGGTTCAGCATAATTAAAACTTTTCTTGAACACTGTTTTCCTGCACTGGTCTGTTTTTAGTGTGTGGCTATTGCATGCTTGGAAGAGATCGTCTGCTTTCATATCACCCATGACATAATGGAAGCCTCTGGAACCCCAAGTGTAACCAACTTCTCATTTAGTTTGAAAAGTAAGTGTGACTAGTTGACATCATAAATTGACTGCATATCTTCAATGATAGTCTTAATGACAGAAGATGGAAGCAGCAACTTTGCGTGTAATTTCAGATAAAACAGAGCAAGATTCTTCAAAAATAAGGTCTCATCACTATTTTCTGGACTAACCTCCAAATGCCTGCTATTTCCAACTACATCAATATGTGCATCTGAGATCACATCACTGTCATTATTTATATAGAGCTTCCAGCTTCAGTCACAAGTGCTGTTGAATTTTTATGTTTTCCGGATAGGTGAGAGGTAAATGTAGATATTACTGCAAATGATTTAGCACACTGTTTAATGGGGCATGCCACTGTTTGTCCATCTTTAATGTGCACCTTATGATGGGAATAAAACTGAGTCAGTGTATCACATTTGGCACTACACAAGTCAACATGGCATGCTAGGACTACTACAGGGCACAGATATGATCTACGCTCCATCATACCCTTCTTGTAATGCCTGTAAAGATGTGATCTCAAAGCTGCTAATTTTTGGAAGTTCCTACTGCAGTCCTGGATATAACACTGAAGAACCAGGTTAGAGGTATTGTTATGAATTCTCAAGTGCTTCACATAGGCCACTGTAGTACTACATTGATGTCCATAGATCTAACATGTTGACAAGTCAAACTGGGCAGTCTTTGGGCATGAAAAAAAGCCTCAATCTCAACAAAAAAATCTCCACCAGCTCAAATGTCCATTAGCATTCTGTGCTGGGCAAAAAAACATTAGAATACAAACCAGCAACAGCTAAACTGTGAATATGAATTATCCTTTCTGAATATCCTGTCACCAGCTTGGACCGCCACAATCCAAAATACAGCCAACATTAAAAAAAAAAAAAAACACTATTAGAGAAAAAATTTCCCCCTGAGAACAGAGATAGAACAAGCTTACCAAAATTCACAAGCACAAGAGCACGGAAATTAATGTTTTGACTAACATTGCAGGTGTCAGTAATTTACTGTAATTGTTTAGTTTGCTAAGCTAGTAAGCTAATATTAGTAAACAAGCTACCTAGACAGCAATGGGATGTTACTTAAATAAAATTTGCAATGCTGTTTGAAGGCTGCACTTCGCAGAAGAAGAAGAACTTTGTAGCTAACCTTGGATGAAACTCACCCTGTAATCGGGAAGATCCGATTTAGAAATCCAGCTCCACCCCATGGTGTCACATTTGGCTTCCCACTGAAACAAGTATTTACAAAGTTAGTTACCAGTCCAGTATCACTGATGTTTTCAGATTAGAAGAGAAGGAATATCATACATCCCTGCATAAAGCTTAACATTAGAAACTGTACAGAGCTGTACTTCGAAGTAATACTTCAGATGCCGATCTCAAATCTGACTTGAAAACTTACAAGTTAACCTAATTCTGACAACAATTCACTTAAAGAAAACAATTTTAGTAAAGAATCCCAAACATAAAGATCTTGGGCTTAATATAAGACAGATAAGAAATATACAGACAGATATTTAACGTTACAAATAGCTTGTTTTGTTGATGTTGGGATCTGATGGCAGGTAGGCTAACAAATCATTATCACAGCACAATATGAGTTGATTGCAAATGTGATGTATTTTGCCTAGGGTAACAATCAAAGAAAAAAGGGCACTCACCTATTAATTCACAAGATGAAGATGGGTGAAAAAGCACCACTTAAACATGTGTGGGATCACTGCAGTTTCCTGTTTTCAAAATGAAATGCAAAAAATACCGTAAAGTACTGTTTTCTTTCCTTCGAGCAATCAATACTGTAAAATACCCTTATATTTCATCTAATTCATTTCACCAACCAGAATTAACAGTAATGTACTGCATTTAAACAATATTCTATTGATATTCTGAAGTAAATTAACAGCAATTTCTAACAGTGTACATTTACAGTGCACTGTATGACAGTCAGGAAGGAAGCTATTAAAGACAAACCAATTCAGACATTTGACCTTGCTGTGACGTTGACCCTGTTTGGATCAATTCCAAAATCTAATCACACCACCTGCTGGTTACAGTGAAAATTTCATATAAATCTTACAAACATTCAACCACTCATTCTTGGAGATATCATGGTAACGACAATCTCAGACATACGCATGGAGAACCCGAAAACATAAAAACATGATATCTGAAAACATATAACATGATAAACATTATGAAAATATGTGATTCCAGCAGCAATGCCAGCACAGCAATATAGCATGCTGTAGATTAATATCAGGAAGAATAACTTTAGGCTGAATTATAAATGGCTTCGTACTACACTGGGTATCAAATAATGGCTAATAGCCTCAATGTAGTGCACTATATGTTCACTAGGGAGCCACTTGGAATTCCAAAGCACACAGATGAAAGCACAACATGAGCTGTGCTCAACAGTCATTGTTTAACATAAAATTATAGCTAATGCTCCAGAAATAGCTTAACCGTATCTACGCAAAATTGTGAAGTTAACAAATTGTTTAAAAAGTAGATATTTTTAGGGTCATTACTGCCAAGAGTTATAAGTTATAGTGCATGGAAATATACATTTAATTAAAAGCACCAAGAACAGAGTGGAATAATGCTCGCCAATGCATAACCATAACGGAAAATGTATATTTAGCCTAACCCTATTGATATTTGAAAGTGAGGAACTAAAAAGTTATCTCAACGAAATTAGCAGGCTATTTTAAGTGGGCAAAACATATTCAAAACCTCAATTTTTAACAATTTAATAAATGCATCAGTAGCAAATGCAGCAGCTAAAGCTTGCACATGCATTATGATTTCATGAGTCAGTTTTAGTATCCCATAGCCATATTAAACTAAACTGTGCATGTCTTCCTACATGTGTGCACAAAAAAGAAAAACCTTTAATGGCCTCTGCAGGCTTCCGTACCATTATCATTATCCAGTCACTGACTCACTGATCATGGCTTTGAGTCTTGATATATCTGCCTTTTCCAGGTCAGACAGCAGTGGGCATTTATCTCAAACAACTTAATCTGCCTAAACCAATCAAATTCACCGGTCTGTTCAAAGAACAGATTTATCCCATTAGGAGTTATCATGACTATTAAATCTTTTTATGTTGGATTTGTTAAGCGACACATGAAGAATGTGGAGCTGCCTTAGACATAATGTTAACAATAGGCTAAATGAATCTACAGTCTGGACTTGAAAGAATATTTCATCCAATGATGGTGCTATTGTTCTTGTTCAACAAAAGTTCAAACTAATCCATTATATTAAATAAGGAATAAAACATTACAGGTTGGTGTGATGCCATTACCACCCTGGAGCTGATTATTTTCCTATAAAGTGTTTTATTATTCTTCTATCACAGCGATGGTCATGATTACAATTTTGTGACACAGTATTTTTTTTAACTTGTACAGGTTATAGTTACCTTTAACATTGTGGAACATCCATGAAACACCTGTGTCCACATACAGTTTGTGCAGTTTTATCAGCTGAAACTTCAAAAGAAAAAGAGAGGCCAAAATACGGATACAGAGGAAGCTGTTGTCACTATTCAATTATTGTCCCTTTTTGTAATCTTAGCTGAAACAATTGGGTCACTCACCGTAGCCTACAGCATGTGAATATGGTCATATAGCAACCACACCACATTGATATTTAACTGACTTGGCTGACTGAATTTAACTGACAGTGCTAACTATGCTTTTATATGTATATCAGGTAGTGTCTCTGCTCATACTACACAATGTCTGATTACATTTTTTGGTATGTCAGAAATTCATTGTGACCTCAGTGGAACACACTTATTGGATATTGTTTGCCCTCTGACATTGTGCAATTCACACACAATTTAGCCGTAATGTTTAGTCATAATAAACCTCTTGTAACAAAAAGCTTCACGATATTAATGATACTTTAAGAATACATTGTACTATGTTAAATAACACATTAAAAATATCAGTTTCTTAGACAGAGATTGTGTAAGCATCCACATGTAAACCCCTATAAATTAGCTGTTACTATAGAAATGATAACTTATTAGAATGGGCACATAAACATAAAACTGTGATTTGGCTTAGAGCTGGTACTACTGTCAGAGCCATGCTGTTTGAAAATTAATCAATACCAAACTGAGAATAGAGAATTCAAAAGTGTTGTGGTATAACAGCAACTAAGATAATGTGGCTGCCAAATGGTGGATGATGTTTTTTTTTTCTTTGAAAGCGTAACAGGGCTTTAGCCCTGCTAGCCTAATTACACCAGTCTCTGTACATAAAATCTAGTTCTAAGCTGAACCAGTTTCCTTTCAGAAATGACAAATCTCTTATGTATGTTTCTACTTTAAAATGAGTGAAATCCCTTTCAAATGTGCAGAAATATCAGTCAGCCAGTGCTGCTGAGGTGCTGCAGTTTATTTTTACCTAGTGTAGCTGCAGCATAGTTATGAATTTCCCTTCAGCATGTCCCATAGGCAATGAGGGACTGTATAGGCATTTCCTAGTTAACATAGATTTAATCAGCCCTGACAACACTTTCTGTTTTGCAGCAAAAATTCATTGATATCGCTTGACCTTGGCCACAGACACACATGCAAACACACACACATATTAGCAGAAGAAGAAGTGTAACATCAGAAGAGGGAGTAAGTGCATGTGAAGACAGAAAATGTTAGATTCTGGTGGACAGAGTTTCAGGATTAACACGTGAGAAGGAACACATGAGAAGACCAAATAGGTCTCTATTTGACGATTGTGATGATCCAATAAACCTTTCTCTTAAGTTTTGTTCCCACTTGTCTCTCAATTCTCATTGGCACTGTGAATTTTATTTTCACTGTGAAATTTATTTTCAAGAAGTAATGGAGCTTGGTCATGGCTTACTCAATTGATTTCACTGAGGATGGAAGTCAGACACCAGTATGTATGGTTCCAGTTTTCCCACTGAGACATATTTGATTCACGTTTGACAACTTCTGATTTGACTCCCTCAAAAACACCTTTGACAGAGTAATACATCATCTCATTTACTGGATGAAGTTCCTCAACAAGCTTTACTCAACACACACCAACAATGTTATTTTCAGTCTGTTTTTCTTTCCCAATTCCCAATGGCTCTTTAAAAAAGGTGAACAATGTGCTGTGGTTTCTCTTGCCCACCAAGGTTAAAACTACATTCATGTGTATTACTTCATTGCAGAATTAGATGTGGAATATGACAAAGTAATATCACAGCCATGGTAATAACAAATAGGGATGGTGCTTAGGGGGGGAAATGCCTTTTACTCTAATTAAACAAACACTGAAATCATTTTCTACATAGAGGAAATAAAGGATGCAGCATTTATAAGGCCTCGGGCAAGGACAATTTGAGTGGCTTACAGAGACCAATATATCAACATGCAGCTTATTGTATCTACACTTGGGAGGAGATGAAAAGGCTATAATAAATTATGCAATATAAATTAAGCCTCAGGTAGAACAATTTTGGCCCTCTCTAGCTTGTCTGTAGAAGAACATTCTTTTTTATCCCAGGTAAATTGGTTCTATAAAGTAGTTACATCTGGCACTAAAGGGTTTTGTCAAATTTGAGCTGTTTGATTTGCATTTACATTTATGGCATTTGGCAGATGCCCTTATTCAGAGTGACTTACAGACGTGCTTTGAAGTCCCTAACAATAAATACATCCTCATTCTGGTTCACTAGGTCAGGGACAAAGAGTATTATCAGTCTAAAAACCCTGTTTGGGAGGTTTGTACAGTAAGACAATGACACTTAAAAAAAAATAACAAAGAACTAATTTAAGTGCTTAGAGAAGAGGTAGGTCTTTAGTCATCATTTGAAGACAGCCAGTGATTCAGCTGTTCAGACAGCTAGGGGAAGTTCATTCCACCACCTAGATGCCAGGAAAGTGAAGAGCCTTGATTCATATCTTCCTTGTACCCTGAGAGATGATGAGTGAAATCAAGCAATGCTAGAGGATCAGAGGGAGTCTGGTGCAGAGCGAGGCGTGATAAGTGCTTTAAGGTAGGTGGGTGCTGGTTCATTTTTGGCTTTGTAGGCAAGCATCAGTGTTTTAAATCTGATGCGGGCAGCTACAGGAAGCCAGTGGAGGGAGTGTAGCAATGGGGTAGTGTGGGAGAACTTCGGGAAGTTGAAAAGTTGTGCAGCTGCATTCTTGAGCAGTTGCATAAGTGGGATGGCATGCAGAGATAGACCTGCCAGAAATGAGTTGCGGTAGTTCAATCTTGAAATGACAAGGGAATGAACAAGCATGTGAGAGTCTTCTGTGGATAGAAATGGCTGGATTTACTCTTAATGTTGTAAGGGAGAAACCAGCATGAGCATGTCAGTTTAGCAATGTGAGATTAGAAGGATAGTTGGTTGACCGTGGTTACCCCAAGGTTGCATGCAGTGACAGATGGTGAGATTTGAGTTGTTCAGGGAGATCATAAGATCCTAACATAGAGAAGCATCTCCAGGGATGTCCAGCAGCTCAGTTTTGCTGGGATTAATTTTCAGCTGATAATATTCCATCCATGATGACATGTCAGCCAGACATGCTGAGATCTGTGTAGAAGCATGAGTGTCTGTGGGAGGAATGGAGAGGATAAGTTGAATGTCATCAGCATAGCAATGGTATGCATGAGAGAATGTTACCGTTGGTCTTGCGGCTAAGGATCCTGTTCTCTCATTGCCATGGCCTGGGTTCGATTCCGGGGCAGGGAACCAACACAGCCACTCTCAGTGCTGATCCCAAGCCTGGATAAAATGGGAGGGTTGTGTCAGGAAGGGCATCTGGCATAAAACATGTAGACCAACAATCTGCTGTGGCAACCCCAGTGGGTGGCTTCCATTTCACTGGGAGCACTGAAAGAACAACAACAACCAGTGGGTGACTTCCATTTCATCTGTCATGTGTTGTTGGATCATTATTAGATTGTCAGAATTGTTACTGAATTTGTTATTGGGGCTTTTAAGACCCCTATAGTAGCCCTTCAGTAGCCAATGTTCAGTGTCCTTAAGGCCAGATTTAATTTTGTAACCATAATAAATATATCTTTGATTAAATAATTGAAGCAACCTGAAATATACTCTTCTTGTATGAGTAACTTGAAATCCCTGACTATTTTTTCAGCTAATGCATTTTAAACATTTTGAACGTTTATACCACTTTTTCATCATTGGATGCCAAATGTGGTATAAATAGTATGTATATGGCTTGTAATATTAGGCCGCAATATCACGCCGCAAGTTATATGTTTTCAGTGCTTTGGAGGAAAAAAGGCCATGCAGGAAATAACTGGTAGTGAAAATGGGGTAGCTCTGGATATTTTCCACTGCACCCTGACCTATAATAGGACTCCACTCAGGACACCGCAGAGATATTTTTAATGTAATGAGACATCATTTCCTCCTGTTCCTCTGGTCTCTAACAGAGAGAGTGACTGAAATTAATGAGACATCCACAGGTAATACGATTACAAAAGCTGCATCTGGTCAGCCAGAAAGCAAGCTTACTGGGGACATGTTGTCGAACCCCAGATGACAACTGAGTACTGCAGAGTGACACACACACACACAGAGGACCTTCCACTGACAATTATTAATGAGCTTTTAATTAATAAGCTTATTAATGCTGTGTTACACCTAAATCTAACCTTTAGATTTACAAAGACCTTTAGACCTTTAGATTTATACATATATATACTGCTCATTGGGTCTCGATGAACGAAATATTCAAGTTGAAAATCTTTACTTATATACATTGTGTAATTTGTTGAGAACAAAATGATGACACAATGGTCAATGGAAGCCAAAGTCATCAGCACATTGAGGGCTGGATTCAAAATCACAGTCAGTAGTGTGTATGGTCCCCATGTGCCTGTATGCACTCCCGACAACATCTGGGCATGCTTCTGATGAGACGGCAGATGGTATCCTGGGGGATCTCCTCCCAGGCCTGGATCAGGGCATCAGTGAGCTCCTGGACAGTCTGTGGTGCTACTTGGCAGCTTCGGATCCTCCGATACATAACGTCCCAGAAGTTCTCAATTGGACTCAGGTCTGGGGAACGTGAGGCCCAGTCAATGGCATCAATGCCTTCGTCATCCAGAAACTGCCTACACACTCTGGCCACATGAGGCCGGGCATTGTCTTGCACCAGGAGGAACACAGGGACCATTGCACCAGCATAAGGTCTGACAATAGCTATGAGGATTTCATCCCGGTACCTAACAGCAGGTCCCACTAGAGGACATCGGGCCCTCATGCCACCCTCATGGAGTCTGTTTCTGACAGTTTGGTCAGAAACATGCACACCAGTAGCCTGCTGGAGTTCATTTTGTAGGGCTCTGGCAGTGCTCCTCCCGTTCCTCCTCGCACAAAGGAGAAGATACCGGTCCTGCTGCTGGGTTCTTGCCTTTCTATGGCCCTGTCCAGCTCTCCTTGTGTAACTGCCTGTCTCCCGGTATCTCCTGCATGCTCTTGAAACTGTGCTGAGAGACACACCAAACCTCCTTGCAACGGCACGTATGGATGTGCCATCCTGGAGGAGCTGGACTACCTGTGCAACCTGATTGGGTTGTAGGTACTGACTCATGCTACAAATAGTGACAAGGACCCTAACAAAACACAAAACGAGAGACAAATCAATCAGGAAGGATAAGGAGAGAGCAACTGTCTGTGGCCACCACCTGCAAAACCATTCCCTTTTTGGGGGTTGTCTTGCTGTTACCTCTCCAGTGGCAACCTGTTGTCACTTTCATTTGCACCAAATCAGGTGAAACTGATTCACAATCACTTATGCTTCCTAACTGGATGGACTGATATCCCTGAAGTTTAATTGACTTGGTGTTATACTGTAATGATTATGTGTTCCCTTATTTTTTGAGCAATATATATATATATATATATATATATATATATATATATATATATATATATATATATATATATATATATATATATATATATATATA
>CM040455.1:7265080-7326029 GCA_022758105.1 Pangasianodon gigas | reverse complement strand
ATATATATATATATATATATATATATATATATATATATATATATATATATATATATATATATATATATATATATATATATATACTGAGAGAGAGAGAGCGAGACCCTACATTAAGGAACATTAGGCAATGCACAATCCTGAAATAATCTCAGGCCATTCATGACAACATGTGGGAGTTATTTTCAGTTATTCAAAGAAGGCAATTTTTGTCCAACCTAAGAACAGTAAGTGCAATCAAATTGCACACACAAATAACATTTACAGCTCCCTCTTAGGTAATGTACTAGCACACTTATTAGTTTCCTTAAACTCAAGAACACTAGCTCCCTACATCCCTCTCTCATTATTACTGTCAAGTGCAAAGGGTTTCCTAGAACTCTCCCTCTTCCACGGGGAGTGTCGGACACAAAGGCCAGTAACACAGTGCACTGAACTGTGAATATTACATCATATACTTTCCTGCCCCCACCGAATCAATTATTCATCCCACTGCACTTTGCTGGGAGCCATTACAAGGTTTCATACTGGAAGAAAGAGGAAAAAGGGGGGAAAAGAGAAGCAGAGGGGTGCTCTCAGCCGCTTTTCTCGTCAGCCATGTCTGTCACCTGTACCCGTAGGGCATGAGCAAAAACGAATGAGCGCTGGCTGTGTATGTGTGTGTGTGTGTACAGTGTAAACAATCGTCAGCAAGACACCCAATGGTGCTTGAGATTCAGAAATCTGCTGCTGTTTTGATTTTTGTGCGCAGCTGCTGCTTACTTCCCAAGATGCACAGCCTGGTGCTTTATTAAAAATGCCATTCCTTGTGTGTAATGTTAGCATATTGGTTTGACTTACTGGGAAACATTTTTCATTTTTGCATTGAAATACATGAATGATTGGCATATTGAGGATTTGATTTAGTGAAACAGATGCTGACAGCTAGAACACTAAAGACACTGGTGGGGGAAACAATTAATTGATAACAATCAAATTCTAAGCTTATGGTGTTATCTACAGCTGTAGCAAAGATCACACGCTGAGTGAAATATCTAAAATGATAATAATGACCATTCAGGTTTAATCTTTGCTCTTCCAATCTGATTTCATGTGTTTATAGCCTAAAAAGACCAGGAAAAGCCCCCTTGTGAAGCAGTAAGGAACTAACCGGGGCCAAAAAAACAGACCATCAATCACCATCTCACTCAGCTATAGCATTAATGAGGAATGAATCTTCAAATAAGCATGGCTTCCTGACTCCTTAATTGTGTGGCATGGTGCCATTAGCCTGCTATGGCCTCTCTGATGTAGTGCAATTGATTGGAGTAAATTAGGCCAGCATAAATTGTCCCCTCCTTCAGCTGCATGTCTCTTTCCTTTCAGCCTGAGGTCTATTTTTTGCCATCCATCAATATTTCATGCTGTGTCATTTGTCGTCGGGAATGCTTGTCATTAAAAGGGTAGGGTGCATGCTTACTCCAGAGTCTTCTTTTCCCACCTGACCCTGTGCTGAGGATTTAGAAAGGTCTTCCTTTCTAAATGATTCATTCAGTGCCTAGAGTTCCACTTGCGTGCAATTTCATACTCACCTCACAGGTTGTGGACAAGTTTTATTCACACTTCCTTTGTTGAATCCAAGTGGGAGCTTGTGTACTTTTAGGGTCTTGATCTGGTGCCTGGAACAATTTCTTAATTCACCTCTGAAAGGTGAATCAACAACAGCGACATCCTGAGCTGAAGAGCTCATATGATCATCAATCATCTTGGGAGAGAGGAGCATATGGAGGCTTCTACTGAGCATATGGGATGTTTATATACACATCCTAGAGGCTGAATCAGTATTCAGACACCTACAGTTAAATAAACCCACACACACACACACACACACACACACACACACACACACACACACTCAACAGGATTCAGATCTAAAGGAAATGCTAAATGCCCTGTTGAGCCCTCCTTATCATGTATGTAAGCTCGAGTAGGAGAGCTTGCTTCAGTGCTCCCAGTGCTCACTAGAAGTCTCCTTCCAGGATGCTAATGAGCCGGGATATCTGGCTGTGGGTGTGTGTGTGTGTGTGTGTGTGTGCATGTACATGTGTGTGAGGCTTCCTTTTTCCTCCTACGTTTCATCACAGGATCAGACAGAAGTGGGAGTCCCCCTGAAGCAAGCAGCCGCACTCTCTCTCTCGGATGCGTGCCACCTCACTGTTGACATGCTAAGCCAGCCGTGCCTACAGGGTATGGAAATCAAGCATTTCATTTCATGGGTATGGGAGAAAGCTGCTCCTTATTGTTAGAATAGGTGTTGCCTTAACAGCAGTTTCTGTCCTCCTGGTGGGGCTACAGGATGAATTGCCAGTATGTTTGAGTTTCCAGAAAATGCCAAAAACTATTGACTCAAAAAAAAAAAACAAATAAACAAATGCACCAGGGGAAAGGTTGCTGTCACAAATATGGAGGTGATACCTTGCCTCTTGCTGTTAAATGAAGAACATGGGACTCTTTTGTTTGCAAAATGATCAAAATGGTGCCAAAAAACTTTTAAAAGCAGAAATATATTTATTTTCCCTCTCACGTACTTACATATGAGAAATAATGCTCTTCTCCACAATACACAAGCATTCACACAAGGGCAGGCAATGCTTATCTCTGGTCAAACTGGCAACTCTGTCATTCATTTCATGTTCTTTCATGCTAACTTTATCCCATTTAATTACTTCTGCCAGATACCCTTGTCAAGCCCCATTAGCAGTGTGTGAACATACCGTGTAATGGGCTTTTAAATAGGAGTTCAGTATGTCTGCCTTTTCAGCAGATGCAACGGTAAAAGACACTGAAGGTAAACTGTTTTCCCGTCATTGCCAAACATACAAATACCCACACATACACACAAACCTAGAAATCAAGACATATAATAAGGTGAATCATTCATTCGTTAATTTTCAGTTAGCACTTTATCCTTTTCAGGGTCATGGTGGATCTGGAGCATATGCCAGGAACACTGGGCATGAGGTTGGAAGATATCCTGAATGGGATGCCAGTCCATCATAAGGAACCCTTCACACACCCATACACATACACACATTCACACCTGGGAGATGGGAGGAAATGAGAGAACCCAGAGGAAACGTAAATGGGGAGAACATGCAAAACTCTAGAAGGACTGTAACCCGAGCTCAGGATCAAACCAAGGACCCAGGAGTTGTGACGTGGCAATGCTACCCTCTGCACTATCCATAAGGTGAAACACTAACATAGAATTATTGACCCATTTGCTGTGGAGTGACAGGTTGAGGTTAAATGCAAGCATTTGTGTTTAGAATTTGATTTATATTCAAACAATGAAAGGAGTCTAATGTCCATTACAGGCTAGACTATGAACAGTATGTAAAGGTCAAGAAATTGGTTACTGTTCTCTTTATTGCTTTCCAGAAACATGCTTTTTTGTGTCCTATTGAGACCAAAAGGTTAGCTGGTGAACAGAAGCCTTTTTTGTGAAATTCTATATACAATAAAGGAAAAAAACAAACACTTTAACACATCATTTATTGTTAGTTCATCATGAAGGTTTTTTTTAATGTATCTATTTTCTAATTCCTTAATGACATCAACATGTACGCAAAGACTGTAAGAAAAAAAAAACTGTAAATCAACAATTAATTTACCATAAAAACAAACAAGAAATTAAAGTTCACATTACAAAGAAGCAATAGACAAGAACTGAGGAAAACACACCTCATCTGTATAAATACAGTATATTAGAAATGATGTACTCGTAGGTATAGTCATAGGTGTTTACCCAGCTTGAATAAAACATAATGACCAAAGCAAAGACTATGGAAAAAGAAAATAAGAACATGACAAAACAGCATTGCCTTAAACATCCATTCACCAATTCGTTAATGAATATCCAATTCATTTAATCCTAAAAAGGCCACATAGAATTCACCATTAAGACCATTTGTTATAAAACACTCCAACCTATAAGGCCAAAGCCATGGCAATAAATTTGCAGGGTTTTTTTTTTTACAACCTTGCCATGGTGCCATAACCTGCCTTTTTAAAAATGCATTGCAACTGAACATTTATTGCACAATTAATCCATATTCTGGATGTTCTAGTGTTCCCCAGGTGATCTCGTTGAGTTTTTGCACTCATAACTGTACAATAAAATTCAAAGGAGGATGAAATATTTTCTTCCCTTTTACCAATATTATATTGTAAATCAGGACACAGAACCAAAACAGTGTTTTTCTTAGAATAACAGTGTGTCTTTAAATGAGCTCATGACAGTGTTATGCACTTGGGGAAAAAACACTTTCTTTTTGGGGAAAGTTGACTCATCTGTATTCTCACCTCCAAACCTACGGAGAGGCTACACACCTCTCAAATACTGATCATTCATTTAACAGCCTGGTGATAGAGAGGAACAAATCTCCCTTGAATCCAGACATGGATTGGCACAATAACGCTTTCACTGAAGTGACAAAGGTTGCTGGAATGTACAGTCAACTCCAGAATTATTAGCACCCTTCAAGGGAATTGATATCCTAAGTAATAATCAAAATAAACTCATATACTGTATGCAAAGGAATTGAAAGAAATTAGAAGGTCAATGTGCCTTCAAAAATAGTAAAATGAAATGTTTCTACATATAAACAGCAGGAAGAAACCAAGTCAGTATTTGATGTGACAACCCTTTGGCTTTAAAACTGTATCAGTTCTCTTAGGTACACAGTCCTTCTCGGAACTTGAGCTGGTACACTTGTTTCTGCTACAGGGAATACCAGCCTTCATTATGCTATTTTTTTAATGTTTGGAAACCTACTTGTACAAACACAGCAATGCAGAAGACATAAAATAAACATCTAACACAAAATGTTTTAGAATTAGGAGTTAGAATTTTTTTTTTTCATTACAAAAGATATCAAAAGCTTGGCTGTTACTAATATTGAAAAACAGACATTCTTACTGTCTGGTTGTCACACATATTGAACCAACCTAGCATCCTAGAACAATAGTAATATGTTGTCTCTTTATGGAGAAATACAGTAAGCTAGGTCAGAATGCAGCATGGTAATTATAAATAAGCTGTCTGCTGATTGTAGATCGATGGCTGCCCAGGAGACAGATGGGTCAGGACACCTTAGGTCTTCAATTGGACAGGCCGAAAACTGTGTCAAGGACTACAGTTAACTCAAACACCAATCCCCCCGACTCCCAAGAAATCTACTCCCTGAAGAGTCAATTAATAGAGAAGGTCAGTGCACAAGCCAGAGACAGCAGCCTACAGTTCTGTAAAAGCCATTGCCCTTTTACCTCTGACAGTTAAAAAAAAAAAAAAAAAGTTTTGCCTTAGAAACTTAGAAATAGCTGTTCAAATATAATAATGACAATAAAGAATACTGATTCTAATTTAGATATGATTACATATATATATATTATCATCCATTATCATCCTAACCAATGAGTCTCTGAGTGTGCAGTTACATGATATTTGCAAAAGGGTCTAATGAGAATGAGTTGTTAAGAATTGTCAGACAGACGGATTCACTGTCCCCTGATGTTGTGATCAGGTACCTCACAGATGCCTGAGGTTGCGCTAAGGCAAGAAGCATGCAGTATATCCCTCTCTGTCCTGACCCCGATACTGTCATTGTATTTCTTGATATCAGATGGACCAAGGGCCTGTTCTTCATCCATGGATTACTGAATTAGCTGGATTAGATTGTTGTCACTTTGATATGATCCTGGATTTGTTTGTTCCTCAAAGCTGTTATTACCAAAACAAGAAATCAGTAAGTTCGAATCTGCTTGCAGTTAGAAGCATTATGTAGCCACTAATTGCACATATTAATAATTATATTGTGTGATTACTGAGTCAAGTTTATTTAATTGGTATTGTGAATCCATGAATTAATTAAATTTGTGCTCTTGTCTAAGGACAAAGTGATTTGCACAAGCAATGTACAGCTTAGCTGAAGCAAGTCTCTGCTATGGCATTATGTCTATGGATAGATATTTTCTGTTAGCATGGGAATGAGACATATACTGTATTGCTATATCCATCTACAGTATAACTGTAGCAGGACTTTTGTATATACATTTTCAATGTTTTTATGGAACTATTCAGAGTTTATGGAACAAAACTGAGTTACTTAAATAAACTATGTGCACAATTACGTTCGACAAGCAAAATAAATCAAAATGTGGGCAGAAATGTATTAAATTGTGAACTCGATATAGCAAGTTGAGCATGAATAAAGTTCTAAATAAAATAAAATATTGCACAAGCATTATTTCCTGACACAGATGTAGTATCCTGTAGCCACAATAAACTAAACAGTACATGTCTTACTATATTATGCATACATACCCTTATCTGTCCTGTCAGTACTCACACATTGAGGTAGCTTTGCTCCATAATGTCTGACATTGCTGCTGGATAACATGCCAATCTGCAGCATTGTTATCCTGTTACCCCTGCTTTTATTTACATTTGAGGCATAATGTAATGCACAGAGAAGTGATTACAAAAAAGATTTAGGCACCAAGTGTTGTCTTTTCAGCTGAGGACTGGATTAGTGGAATATAGTCTAGGTAAGTTTGGTAACATTTTACTCAGATCCACAAATAAGTATATATTAAAACATAACTAATGGTTTAATAACAATTAATTAACACATGCAATAAGTGCATCAGGAAATAATGAAACATATACATGCACAGCCTCTGAGTCATATATGAATATCCAATAATAATGGTAACAATTAAGTATTAATATCTTTTTAACTCATTCTGTTAATTAATATCATGATGTAATTTTAACAAAAAAATAAAAAATAAAAATAAGGAAAAATAATAAAAATCATTTAGCCTACATTACTTAGTATAAACTTTAGGGTACTTAAGCAACTTTGGACAATTTGCAATTTAAAGCCAGTGCTACAAAGAACTTGCTTTGAGACATGATTAAAATGAATCCACTTTTGGCTTAATGTTATAAAAATGGTTGTGACAATCTTACAAGATGTTGATCCATTCAAGCACACGGTAAGAACTTTGGCTCAGGATCAAATCCAGGACCCTGTTCCACCATGCTGCACATGATTTGATCAAGTTAATTTATATACTAGCCATTTCATCTTGTCAGTAGCAACATCTTAGTGTTGCCATCTCACACGATTTTAAAATATAATTGATACTTAATACTAGGTCAATTGATCACGCTCACTCTACACAATTCAAGCTAGTACATTAGATTTTTGTTTAAATTAAATTTAGTGTAAACAGTGAAATCATGTTCTGATGAGTAAGTAAATAATTTTATGTAGACTATACATGACATTTTCTCTTATATCTGGCTGACCCCATATTCCATTTTTATAGTGTGTAAGCAGCCATGCTGATTTGACATCACTTTCTTAACTCGGGGTTGAGGAGACCGTCCTGAGTGTATATATATATATATTCCTAGTGTAATAATGTGAATATTATGTGAATTAACTTAGGTAGAAACAGTATATTCTAGCTGTACCAATAATGTAAGACCTGTTTGAAAATCTGTAAAAACTCAAAGAATGTGTTTGGCCTACTTGTAATGAATAGCTTTGATGGCACTCATAGTAATTTGGCTCCAACCAAATTGGAGATTTTTTTTTTAACACAAAAGGAATACTGTGCTAAAGTCATGTAATATACACCTGGAAATGAGCACTAGCCTTTTTCCTGCAGTGACCTATAGCTAAATCAAATCTTCTTAAAGGTGACCTGACTAAAAAGTGTTCCACCTGCTCTCATTATATAAAAGGTAACCCAATGACCTTTTTATGAGATTGGCAAGTTGCAGAACTCTTGTTTCACTACGTGTAACATTTCTTTTTTTATCATTACATATAGGATTGGTTTGATGTGTCAAAAGGTCCATCTTCACTAATACATGCCTGCCTGCCTACTGAGCAGTTCTACTACTCCCTGCTGGAGCAATTTGCAGGGAGAGATCATGAGTTACTCAGCACAGTCTGGTCTGTCACTTATTAGAGGCAGGTCAGCATCAGTATGAAGGGTCTAGATATATAAAGTATATCTTGCTGATCTGTACTTTCTTTGCTGCCCTACAGAGATCTCTATGGGAGGTGGTGGAAATTCCATTTGTCATCTTTGTAGAGCCAGGCAAACTGGTGAGCTGGCTGTATTGTTTGAGAAGTATCTACTATATCAAATACTCACTAAGTCTATATGCCCCATATGAATATACTGTATGTTTTTCATCCTTAATGAATCTATTTATTATAAGGACATGCACACACTTGGTTCAATGATTATAAAAATGATTGATGATAATGATTTTTTTTTGTTTATTTGAATGAAATATTTCTAGTTATAGGATAACACATTTTTAAAGAGACCACTAATTTAAGATTTTCCAGCAAACATGCCCACATTGGACCTTCACAGCCAAAGTTGTGGGCAGTTTGGGCCAAGGCTAACCCATACAAATCCCACATTGGCCCACACTTTGGCATGTCCACACAAGTCCCATGTGGGACCACTATGGGCTATCTAATGGCCAATGCTGTGGGGCCAATTTCACACCAATGTAACATTAGTCCACCGAGGCGAGCGTGGTGATGAACCCAAGTGCAGCTTTATTTAACAAAGTGAAAACCAAAATACAAATAAAGACTTGACTTAACTTGGACAGACTTGGCTTGGCATGAACAAACTAGACTTCCACAGACTGCAGGTTACAACATCAATACACGACAAGAGACAATGGCTACATGAGGGCTATATATACCAAACAATCAAGGACACATGACTTAACCAACCAATCAGAACAAGACACATGAAACCAAGGAACCAATCAGAACATGACACAAAGACAAGCGTAACACATGACAAGATCACAGGAGGGGCAAGGAACACATGACTAGACAGGAACCATGACTAAACTCCAAAATGAAAGACATGAGAACAATGAACAAGAAACACAACAAAACCCAAACCCCACGTTACAACCAATGTGCAAATCCCCAGCCCGCAGTCCAGTGTGGGTGCCCACAGTGGATCCAGTGTTTGCTGGGTAGTTAATGTCAGTCAGTCTTGCCCTGTAAATACAATACACTACATTTCCTTATTTATATTGATTTTCTTTAACTAAATACACTAAGGTGGTATGTAATGTATCAACAACAATAATAATACATCCAAAAGAATTTGGGATTTTTTCACCCTAAAACAGTTTCTAGGTTCCAAACTGAGTGTAGCATTGTTCATTATGACACTAGGGTTTCACATCATTCTCAGCCCATTACTTTCAGCCCATTACTATTATATAAAAATAGTTGGGGCCGTGAGATCCTCTACATGGATGTCACGATACAAGAGTAAATCAGGAAAATAGGCAGCCTTCGCACAGTCAGAAACAGATGTTCAGTGTGAATTGCGTGTGATGGAGCTGTAATACAACACAGCCTCTATGTGTGACTGTGACAGTGGGTAAGATGAAAGCTGCGACCAACTCCATGCAGCACGCACAATCTGGGATTGGTGCAGACTCAAAATTGGAGTATGTCATTTTCAGTTATTTTAAACTGACACCCAAAGTGATTTCTTTCATGTAAAGCCAAAAGTACATATCAAGATGTATTTTGATTCATAGTATAAGGAAATCTAAATTGTTCTAAATGTGACACAGTTGCTCAAGAATGAGGAGGATAGTACTAATATGTTTTGCCACGGTTATCTGTAGATATGGTGGCAGAATTTTAAATATTCTTGCTGTGACAACAGGAATGGGGATAGGCTTTATGGTCTTCCAAGAAGAATGTAACAAATCATGCACTAGTATTAACATAGTCATGCATTAGTATTAACACCAGTAATAACACAATCTACTAGATTTGCAATTCCTAAATGTAAAATTTTGATTGAAAAGAGAAAAAACTGAATACAAACGTTATATAAGATGAACTAAAGGAAGATCCTAGAAGTCCTTTCTACAGTGTGTACAGTGAGTGGAAGTTTAAGCAAAGCTGCTCTTTGGTCAGCTATTATAATCAGAATTCAAATTTACAGACAATCCTTCCCTTGCAATAGGGAGGTTTCATAGTTGTATAAATAGGATAACAAACAAACAGAATGCCATTAGCAAAAATAATTTTGAAAGTGAGTCTCTAGATCAAACATTTCAGGCTGTAATAATTGCAGAAAATTATGGAAGAATAAGAACTAGATATATATAAATGAACGGGAGATGAGATGTCAAAAGAGGCTACAAAAAGCAGCTACTTTTGGCTCTGCTGTTATAGCATTGCCTTCATCCATTATCCTAGTGGTGGAGAACTCTATCATTCAGAGCAATTTCCAAACAGTCTCACAATGATTATGTATTTTCCTGCTAGGGCAATGACACAGTCGATTAGACAGGCTGACGTTGGTCATATGCATCCCAAACCACCTCCTAAGGTGGTTTAAGTGATTGGATCACAATGCACTTTGGATCTCCGACACATTGGTCCCCATTCACAACTGATCACCCAGTTTTCCAATGCATATTAATGCCAGGTGTGAACAGGGCCCAAGTTTATATGTGCTTGTTGTGGTGCATGCATGCCTATGTAAGGTAGACCAACTTATAGAATTGTTTTTGTCATTGTGAGTTTGGCATTGACCGGTGGCCTTTCTTTACAAAGTAGGTTTAACATGATCTCAGACTTTTCTGCAGCAGAACAAGAAATTCTTCTACATAAATGTGAAGCATGTAAAGCAATGATGCTGCCAAAATGCAAATAATTGGAAACTAGTAAATGAGTATGGACATAAACACCATACATATGTACTGAGCATATTTAAGGGCTAAATATATTTTAGTTTTCAAATGCTGTAATATGCAGTTTGCAATAACTTACTCAAGTGATTGTACTTAATTATTCTTTAGTTGCACCACTAGCAATGTGAAGAGGCCTTGGACGCAATCATAAGCTCTCTCTATTTTAATAATGCATATAAAAATAAGGCGCTTTGGATATTTTTTAATATACATCAACTAATTACAGTTCCATTCTTCTTTCATTAAAGTTTACTATTAAAAATTGAGACAGAGAGCTGATGACTTGCTGAAAATTGAAAAAAGTGACCTAAAAAGCACTGGCATGTTCCAACTCTGCAAGAACGTACGCCAGCAAAAGAGGAGCTTGCCCTGTTTAATAGTCTATTATGTTGGGAGTCTAGGGTGGTCTGTACTCTGTCAGCAAAACCCATCTCATTTTGATGCAAGACGTGCATGCACTTTACAACAGTGATGCGAGTACATGGGGCAGAGTGTATTTCTCATTTAGTTTTGAGGGCAATTCTGTAATCTTGTTTGAACCAGCACAAACAATTAAGCAGAGGAAGGCATGAAATGCAAGCAGTATACAAGAAATACAAGCTTGCATATAATTAATACACTTCCATATTTGGTTGTTGGGGAAGCTATTAATGTGGAGTCATTGTCTGTGTGTTCAGATAGAGTTGAATAGGCACATGCATATTTTTGTTGTTCACATTACCAAAGGATGTGTTTTCTAAGGAGAATCAAGTCTTCTAATCTCCAATTATCTATGAATAATTAACAAAAGAAAACAAACAAAAAATGTGGTAAACCAAAATGAATGAAAAGAAGCCCATCTCCATTAACCCTCATGCGGCTCTTGGGTCAAACTGACCCGTTTATTATTATTAATAAAAGAAAAAAAATATAGGACAAATCATTTTTTCCTTCTGAAACTGGTTTTAAATGAGGACCTTGTACAACAACACCAAAAAAATTTTAACACATCCTACACCGCCCCTACACATTTACATCCCTTATAAGGCCCTCAGGTCAATTTGATTTATATGAATGGTTGAAAAGAGTACTTAAGACAGACGGGTCATGGTAAATATGAAATTAAAACACAAGTTCATGTGAAAGACACAAAGTAAGGCACTTGTGACCCCTCATATCCAGAGATAGAACAAGTCTCAAGGTCCTGAGCATCTGCAGTCATGGTGAGAAGGATTAAGGAGGAGACTCCTGTTACCCCAAACTGCACGTTCCAGACAGCCACCACTTCCAGTGCCTAAAGTAAGCGTGAGTGACTTTTTTGTTATTGGCAATGTGGTGTGTGTGTGTGTGCGCATCTGTGAACATTTTAGATGTATTAGGTGTCTAACAAAGACTTTTCACCACTGTAGGTTGCAGCTGGTGGTGAAAAGAGGAAGCTTTGCCAGGATTTCGTACCAAAAATGACCCTAAAACACCTTCTACATGTACAAAGTGCAGCAAGTACATTTGTAATGCACACACTAGGGGTCGCCATAGTGGATCATTGGTTCACATATCTGATTTGGCACAGTTTTTAATGCTGGATGCCCTTCCTGATGCAACCCTCGCCAATTTTATCCAGGCTTGGGACTGGCACTGGGAGTGCACTGCCTTGTACAACCCCGGTGGCTGGGGTTGGTTCCCTGGTCGGGAATTGCGCCTCGGCCGCGGCAGTGAGAGCGCCAAGGCCTAACCACTAGTCCTCCAGGGACCTGAATGCACCCACACTGTTATGCTTTGTTCAATGTTATTTCAGTAGGATGTAATTAATTTTGTGTAAGCATAAATTTTTAAAAAATGCTAATTTGATTTTGTGGGTTTTCTATTTGTTTATAGCTGACATTTTTTGTCATAGCCAATACTACTTTGAATATAACAAGATAGAAGCAAAAATTTAGAGTAACAGTTAAACACAATCGTTTTCAGTAGTCATGAAAACCTTGCTTCACTTATGTTTTATAAGAAAAACATGATTTATGCTACAACTGTTTTTATTATTTTGAGTTATTGCTTATATCACACATAAATGGTTGACTCTATTATTGTTAATAGTGAACTAGCAGAGGTAAATTTCAAATATTCAACAGATTTGTCATTAGTATTGTTAGTAAGAGAGTTAGAGACCATATATGCACTGGAATTATGTAATTTTTTTTCATGTCTGTGTTGTCTTATATGTGTCTGTGTTGTCTTATATGAGCGCGCGAGGACTGTGAGTGCCGCAATTAAAATATCATGACAATTTCCATGACAACAGGAAGAAGACCTCTGTCCATTGCAAGGTGCAGTCGGCATAAACTATGGTGGAGAAGGAGTTGGAAATACCTCCTGCTTATAATATAGTCCAAGATGTTCTATAAGTACATCTTTTTAATTTAACATTAACATATAACTAACCACAATATAACTGGACAAAAACAGTCACCTTTCATTATAGACAGTATGAATTTGTATATTTAGAAGGAAGTTGTACTTCAATTCTTTCATCTCTACAAAGCATGATTTCTGTAAAGCTGTTTTGTGACAATGTCCATCGTTATGTCCAATGTCCAAGTGCTATAGTAATATAATTGCTATATGGCCAAAAGTATGTGGAGCTCCTGACCATCATACCTACATGTGTTTACTGACCTTCCCATTCCAAAGTTGGTCCCAACTTTGCTGCTGTAATAGCCTCCACTCTCATGGGAAGGCTTTCCAATAGATTTTGGAATGTGGCTGTGGGGAAATTTGTGCATTTAGCTACAAGAGTATTAGTGAGTCCAGGCACTGACGTCAGGAAGGAAGTCCTGGTGTACAGTCAGCATTCCAATCCCAAAGGTGCTCACTGAGGTTGAGGTCAGGGCCACTCAAGTTCTTCCACATCACTCTTGGCAAACCATATCTTTATGAAGCTTGCTTTGTGCAGAGTGGCATTGTCATGCTGGAACATGTTTGAGCCCCTTCCCAGCAAACATGAGACGTCTGCCACATGGGTGGATCATGTCTATATTGCGTCGGTCAGTCCAGGACCATATCTGTATGTCTGCACAACGTGCAAATCAGGTTCAGTATCTGGACGTCTGACTACAACCATTCTTGGACGTAGATATGCAGTTCAATATTTGAACATCTGGCTAGGAGTTTTTTGGGACGTCTGTGGACATGCAAGACAGGTGCAGGAAATCGATATATGAATTGTCAATTCAAATCAAAAGTTGTCAATGTCAGTTGCAGTGCATGGTTGCCTGTTGTAGCATAATGTTCATATTGGTGTTATTGTGTACTGTCCAAATATTTGGATAGATTGTTTGATGCTTTGGCAATTGTTCTTGAACCTTTCATGCCAATAAAACTCCATGAAATTGAATAGAAAAAAAATGCTATGCTACGACAGGGAACCATGCAATGCTGTCCGATATAACCATTAGCGAATGTAATCATAATCATAACAATAACAAACTTTTACTTTTTGTTTGTCCAAATGGTGTTGCTGGCAGACACGCTTGTTATACAGATCGGGCTTCGACTCACATCCATGAGCCTCGCTGCTTGCAATACATGTGATGTGCTGCTCTTGCAAGGACCGTGTTACAGCAAGGCAAAAGTGCGAGCTCATCGAGCTATTTGCTTAGTGTTAGCTTTTTTTTTTCTTTTTTTGTAAACCAAGTTCAACCTGCTGTGGCTAGTTAGCATTGCCATCTAAGCTAGCTTAATTGTCCCCTCATGGTAACTAGCTAACATTAGCTAAACATTGATTTCAATCATAGTTAGTGTTAGAAGCTAACTGGGCATTACTTTTGAAAACTGCCATAGCATAAGAAAATATTCACAACTGTTCACAAGTGACTGAACAAGCATTGTCAAAATAACTAAGCGCTAGCAAACTAACACATCGAGCTAACGTTAGGGTTACAGTTAGCTAGCTACAAATGTTGGTGCCAGGTTAGCTAGCTAGTATGCTAGCCGTCCTACATGATGGTCATGTTAAGACAACCAGAAAAGAGTTAACGTCAACATTACAGTTGTGAATATTTTCTTATGCTATGGCAGTTTTCAAAAGTAATGCCTGATTATCTTCTTTCAGAAGTAATTAATTCTAAATCTAAGTTGTCTCCTTGTTTTTCCTACATATTGGATGCCACCTTTGATACATGCCAGAAGGTAGACAACATTATTAAAGCCACAAGTTATCAATTTTTTAATTTTGTACTCTTTTGGTCACAAATCTGTTAAAAGTAGGCGCGACTTTTAAGTCTGAGAAACGTGTCACAGCTACATTACAGTACAGTTGGTAGTGCAAAAGCTGAGAAGGTGGAATGTACAAGGGATTCAACCTTGATATTTATTCATACAAATATGTGGACTTGGTATATGACTATGGGTTGCCTTTGCACATTTAGAATTTTTTGTCTTTTTCCACTCTTGCAGCTGCAGTAATGAAATGGAGCAAAGATGCAACGGAGGAGATCATCAAACAACATGCTTCGGAGCACCTTAAGCATGCACCACACACACACACACACACACAATGAACTGTTTTTTTCTATAAAAAATTGCGATGTAGTCGTATGAGTTCGGAAGCGCATGTGCTAGGTGGATTGTTGTTTGTTATTTATTTGTTAATTGTTATCCACTGCAACATGAGTTAAGTGTCATTTTTGTTTTCATGGTTTTTGGATACACACAGTGTATGGAAATTATATTGAAATAAAATCGAGGTTTAATTGAATGCAGTGTGAGAATGTTTATTGGGCCCAGAAGCAGTATAAATGATGTCTAAAATGAGTCTGCAGTTGACATTATAAGACATTGAAAATACGTTCACAGTGACCATATTTGAACTAATTTTTAACCTTGTACAGAGGTCTTGTGGACATCAACATTGGATGTTCAGAAGACGTCATAAAAAGATGTCATAAAAGCTTTCATTCTGGTTCCTCAGGGGATGTCTTGTCAACGTGTGACAAAGACATTCAAAAGACGTCTTTTGGATGTATCTTTGCTCAGTGGGTTAGTTCCAGTAAAGGGGTTCCAGCACACAAAGGCATTCTAGATAATTCTGTGCTGTCAACTTTGTCGTAACAGTTTGGGGAAGGCCCACATATGGGTGTGCTGGTAAAAAAGAAAAAAAAAGTTTTAAAAAGTTGCTACTTTTAATTGTACTGAAGTATTAAAACTAACCCTACATAGTTTAGGGTCATATTCAAGCATTTTGCTGATGTAGGGCCTGGGGAGTCCTAAGTCATTAAAATGCCCATTCTTGGAAATGTAATTACATAAGAGTACATGTATTCAATTTCAATAATAATCAAGTAAACTAGAAATACCCCAAAATAATACTTACAATGGATATAAAAACTCTGCACACTCCTGTCAAAATTGCAGGTTGTTGTGATGTAAAAAAAATGATACCAAGATAAGTCATTTCAGATTTTTTTCCAATTTTAATGTGATATAAAAACCAACAAAATTCAAATGAAAAGCAAATAGAAAAGTTTTGTGGAAAAAAAGACAAAGAAAAAACTTACAATAAGTAGGTTGTACTGGCTGCACAAGTGCACACCCTTTTATAACGGGACATGTGACTGTGCTCAGAATTAACCAATCATATTCAAACTCATATTCAAAAGTAATTATCAGGCACTTGTCATCAATGAAATGATTCTTTTTTAAGAGAAAGATTCAGATTAACCCCAAATAAAGATCAGCTGTTTTTTCAGGTTTTCCTGACATCTTGTTGGTTTCATCTGACTGCTGAAACCATGGTCCACAAAGAGATAACAAAGCATGTACAGGGCTTCACTGTCGAAAAAGTATAGATCAGGATAGGAGTACAAAGAATTTTTTTTTTTAATTAGATGTACTGTATAACACCACGAAGGTCATGAGACCAAGGTAGAACTTTTTAAGCATGAATCTAAAAAATATGTTTGATACGAAAACAAGACAGTTTATGCCCCAAAGAATGCTGTACCCATGGTGAAGTATGATAGAGGCGGCATCATACTATGGACTGGACTTTTATTCAAGAAAGAGGGAATTATGGATAGCTCCAAATACCAATCTGTTTTAGCACAAAACACTGGAGGCCACTGTAAGACATCTCATGATGAAGAAAAATTTCACATTCCAGCATGATAATGACCCTAAGCACAAATCCAAGTAAACAAAGGAATGGCCCCAGAAGAAGATAAACATTTTGGAATGGCCCACACAGATCTAAATCCTATCAAAAATCTGTTGAATGACTTGAAGAGGGCTGTGTACAGGAGATCCCCTGGAGATTTGATAGATCTGTAGCATTTTTGCAAGGAAGTGTGGAATAAAATGAGCAAATCAAAGACCAAAAAAGACTGGGTGCTGTATTACAAGCAAAAAGGTGCTTTAACAAAGTATTAGTTAAGGAGTGTGCACATTTATGCTACCAGGTTATTATAAGTTTTTTTTCCCTAAAATGTTTGTTTGTTTTTCACTTAAATTGTGTTGGTTGTTATATCACATGTGTTCTATATCTAAATGTGTTCCAAGTTCTGAGCCATGATTTTCTGAATATCCTTCTGTGTATGACCCTTTTTTGTCTGTGTTTCCTCTCTTTTTAAGCCTAGCCCTCTTTTTAAGCCTAGCCCTTACTGTTCTGACACTATTTTGATATGTGTTTTTTTTTTACCCTTGCCTGCCTCCTTGACTGCTTTCTGAATTGTGTACTTTGGATTTCTCTGCCATGATTGTGTTTGTGTGGCTTCCTTTTTTTTTTTTTAACTCTGGACTGTGTTTTTGACTGTGTTTTGACTTTTGACTGTGTTTTTTGTAGTAAACTCTTTGCAAATGGATCCCTCTTCCATGACTGAGTCTTCCTTGTTATAAAAGGCTTTGCCTGACAAAGTGAATCCAGCAAAAGAGAACAAAATTTAGTTGGTGGTGCTTTCCCAAGGTCAGCTGCTGGACAACCATGAACAGTGAATCCAACAAGTGTCTTCCACCCTGGAACAAGTGCTCCAAGCTGGCAGGGGGGAACCATGAGCACGCACAATCCCGCATCCGGGCACCCAAGTGAGTAATGCTGTGGCTTCCGCCAACCCAGAAACATTTCTGCAACGCATTCCCCTTGCGTTACCCGATAAACATGATGATTCTCCCAGTAAATGTGAAGGGTTTTTGATGCAATGCGGCATTCTTTTTGCCAATGCCCAGTTTCATTTTTCAAGGGATGTTGACAAAATCCACTAGCTGTTGACCTTTTTAACCGGAAGAGCACTCACCTGGGGCACCACAACTTTTGACCCAGCAATGTTAAACCAACTCAGTGCTAACTTCGAGCAGGAATTCCATGAGGTCTTTGACCACTTCGAATCAGGAAAAGATACCAGCCAAAGGTTGTTCTCCATTAGACAAGGTAAACCGAGTATGCTCTGACTTTCCGCAGTGTTGCAGCTGAGATTGGATGGAGCGAGTCAGCGTAAAGACTTTCCAGGCAAGGCCTCAGTGAAGCACTCCAGATGGACCTGGCATGTCGTAATGACTCTTTGTGTATCAAGAAGTTTATTCAACTGGTCATTCATAGAGAAAATTTGCTCAGGTCCCACAGATCCAGAATCAACCACATTCCTCACTCACCACCCTTGGCAAACAAAACCAAACCCATGGAAATTGTCCAAGTCAGGCATCCACCAGGGGAAAAATGCTGTAGAAAAGGTGGACTTTGATTTTATTTTGAAAATAAGGAACATTTCTGAGCAACGTGTAACCACAGACCTGAAACCAGGAACCCCAAAAAGGTGAGCCCCTCTACTACTCACATGATTGTGAGCAGGAGTATGATGCTACCTGTTACCATGTCTTAGGGGTCTGAAACCCATGTTTTCCCTGCCTTTCTAGATTCCAGAGCAGCAAGTAGTGGATAAAAGAGTGGCCATGATGCAAAACGTGCCTCTTGTTCCCCTTACAGGAACTTCAATGGTTAAAGCTCTGGATGGATCTCCACTAGCGGGCAGTAAAGTATCTAACTGCACTGATCCTCTTCAAATGTGCCCTGGCATTCTCTATTAAAAAAGGCTCTCTCTGATGATTACTAAATCACCCAATCGTATTAGGGATCCTATGCTCACTTGGAGCAAAGGTGAGCTCATAAGGAGTGAGAACTGTCTGTCTCTACCATGTCTCTCCAACTACATAGAAATTCCAGACATTCAAAGTGCCGTTACAATACCAGAGCCTTACAGAGACATGGCCGAAGTGTTTTGCAAAGCTCAAGCATCCAAGGTTTAGAGCATCCACACCAACCTTTGTGGCATAGATTTTTTCATTAACCTTTTAGCAGGTAATGCTCCCTCTAGAGGCCAGGTCTACCCTTTATAGGTAGACCCAGATAGCTCCTATTTTTTTAAACCTGACTTCTCGGTTATCTATCAACTAGCTTCAAGAATGGTAAATCAGATTCACTATCACGCACCTTTGAAAACCCTCACTTCCAGCAAAATCCTGAAACCTCGGTACTCTGGGAGATCATGGAAAATATCCAACAGGCACAGCAAGGCACACCATTTTTGATGTTTTGAATGTGTTTACTGTGTCAAATTTAATAGAATGGTCAAACTGTGCCATTAACAGCACCAGAGCAATGATGGGGCAATGCAATGGGGTCGTGTGTAATGCCGCTCGTGACTTCTGTCCACTGCAGTTTATGGAAGCATTGACTGAAAAAAAGAGAAGAGTGCTTTAGATGAGGCAGTTAAGAGAGTCAACTTTATAAACAGTTGGCCACTTCAATCACTTTTTTTGTATATATGAATAAATGGGTAGCAATTATATTCAGCTTCTTTAGCACACCAAGATATGGCTGCTTTCTAGGGGCAAGCTACTAATTTGACTTTTTTAATCGTAAGGGCTTTTTGTATCTGACTCAAAATTTGAACTCTTAGACTGCTTTAGTGATTTTGAGTGGTTTGCTAATTAGGCTTATCTTCCGGATATTTTCTGTCACTTGTTTTATCTTGTTCCACATTTTTCTCCATAATTTGGTCACTTGCCAATTCCCACCCACCAGTCAGCTCTCCCCTATCATATGAGAACTACCAACTGGGGATGGTGAAGGCTAAAGTGTGGTTCCCCTGAGACACATGAAGCCAGCCAACCTCATCTTTTTTAAACTGCTGCTCATGCTGCCTCGCTGGGCAGTGTAACACACTCACTGTATCTTCTGGGTACATAAGCTCACAGACAGCCCTGATTGGCTAGTGTCACTGTGATTGACAGCAGAAAAAGATTATGTCATCCCTCCCACCCAGAGAGCTCAACCAATTTTGCCCTGTTGGCTCCTGGCCACAGATGGCTGTGGCATTGTTGGAATTCGAATTCCCAACAATAGGGTGAATGGTTTTCTTTTACACCACTTGAGAGCCTAGACATTGTCAGTCATTTAATGTTCTGAATCCCAGTCTTCAAGGCAAATCAGTGAGGCCTTTTCATGTCCAAATCTATACCAATCTGTACCGGATGTGTTGACCGGTCAAACAAAAGATCATTTGAGAATCTGTCAGATTTTCTGTCCAATGAAGACATGCCCCTACCAGCCTCTGTCACAAAAGTGATTGGGGTTTGGAAACCCCAATTATGTGATAATTTGCCAGGGCCAGATGTTCAATTTAGTTGGACTAAAAATCCTTTTGTGAACCTGTGCATAGGAGATGTTACCAGTTTCGGAATGGAATGAGATAGTCTTACTGAATTATTGATCATGTGACAATGCTTTAAACTATTTTTTTCCACAGAAATCCTTAATTAATGTTATGTCAGAGTATCCTGATTTTATGCTGGTGGCACAAGACCAAATATAGGAATAAGCTGAACACTGAGGCAGACCTCCATTTGCAGATTTCAGCCTGACATCCAGCACTTGGTATCTGAAAAACATCAGCCCTCTCATTAGGTGACTCACAAATATTTAACATTGTGTGTTTATTAGCTATGTTGAGTGGTTATACACTCATGCCAGTGGCAGATGGTGTTTGGTCTACAAAATGCAACCCTCAATTTTACCAAGTGTCACAGGAACTGAAGTTGGAACCATGTGTAGTGGTCGGATGAGCTATTTTGCTGGGAACATGATCAGAATGTCACTATAAAATGTGGTTGTAGGTCATTCATTCTTTTAGATGTTTTGCAGCTAGTGATCTAGGGGCTCTTAGGAAGATTGATGGTATCATGAGTTCCATTAAGTACTAGAATATTGTAGCCCCAAATATGGTTGTCTTTGCTAGCAGGTAAAAACTTTACTGAAGTTATTTCTTTGAACAAAGTAATGAGCCCATCGAAATCAACACAGAAATGTTTGTAAAATACATAGTTAGTGGACCAAGATATACAGTCTCCAACCATGTTAGACATTACAGAAAGTGCTATTCAAATGTATTATTCTTTTACATATTATGTTTTCCTCATTTTTAGTAAAGGGTGCAATGAATGCTTATATTTGACTAAATAAAAAAAAAAAAAAGCTAAAAATTAGTTTAATAAAAATAAAAAAACAAATAGCTAAAAATTGGTATTTTCATCATAGACAATAAAAAAATTCACACACTCCCATAGAGTCTATTTTATTATGTCCAACTCTCCCTTCCATGTACTTAGAAATAAATGTGATAAGAAATAAGATAAAAGCAGTTCAGAAGTAATTTAAATATCAAAACTGTCAGGTGGCGGATACGGACACAGATGCAGGTAAACAAGAGCTTTATTAAGCAAGCTTGCAGGCAAATCCAAAATGTGATACAAAAACAAGGTCAGTGAAGAGGCAAAGGTCAGGAGATGTATGAACAGCATAAACTGGGCTAGGCAAACAGCAAAGACGAGGAAACCAGAAACAAGAACAAAACCAGAAGGGACTATAACTGAAGATAAGGCTTAGTAATGACTGGTACAAAAACACAGAGCATATACTTCGCAATGACTTGACTGACTGTGAGTTCTTATATGTGATGCGAATTGGAGTTGGAGTCCTTGGCGGCCATGTTTGTAGGCCACATGGTGTTATGGGTACTGTAGTTGGATGCCAATTCCAGCATAGATGTGACAAAAACAGGGCCCAATTATGGTTCAAATGAATAAAAAAACTTGTCAAAGCCATTTTCATATTCAGTAAATGTTAGTAATTTATTTATTTCTCAAATGTATTTCCTCAGTACCTGGAACTTCATCAAGTAACACCTAGTCTCTCCAGATTTCTGTAATAACTACAAGAAATTAATATCTTCTTTACGCAACCGTGTCTGATAGCTGGCTATTTGTCTTTGGCTGTAATTTATATTCTTGGCACGTAGAATCTCTCTCAGTCATTTTCTCTGACTGTTTCTCTCTCAGATAATGAAATTGAGCTTTCCCCAATCTTTCTATTTCTGTTGGTGGTTGGTGGTTGGTATTCGGGAAACTTAAATATTGATGTATGACCAATGATGGTTTTGTTAGCCACAAGAATCAAGCTGATATAAGGAAAAATGATAGTCTTGGTAACAATGTGTTAATGGAATCTACAGACTTCCGTACATTCTGCATATGTAATTCAGATCGGACCAGTTAACTGTTTACCCCAATAACTCACACATCTGCTGAAACATGTAGGAGTCATCAGAGGAGGCCAAAACAACAGAGCACAATAAACCACAGCAAGTTTCCCCATTATAAATGCTCATGCAGTGCTGGAGTCAGTGATGCAGCTACCCCTAACTGTGTCTATGCTTGGTGGCATTTGAGGAGGGTAGAGATAGGACTAGAGGTGGGGGTAACAAGGAGACTCCTGACAGGGGGTAACCCGTCTCACAGTACAGAAGCTGGGTCAGTAGCTGGATTCATGACTGAAAAGATTGGAAAAAAATTAACAAAAAATTAAGTTTGTCTTATGACCCGATTACAACACTCATCTTTGTATGTCCCATGTATAAGGAAAGGTTTTTAAATTATTTATTTAATTACATTCATATTCAGTAGCTGCTTTGGTCAGGTCAGGATCAGGGTAATTCATTAATGTTGGCCTATATTCGAGTCTCCTAGGGTGAGTGTGACGATTAATTTTGGTCCTATATTATAGTGACTTAAAAACACTGGCCAAAAGGCATTAAAGAGTGATTTGCTTTTGGTGTGATTTTTAATTTAACCCAATATGCAGTGACAAAGGACAAACAAATCTATATTTAATCTGTATGGTAACAAATGAATGAATGAATGAATGAAAAATGAATGAATGAATGAGAACCTGAATAGCTTTTGAACCTCATGTTAGTCACCCACACATAGGGTTGGGAGGGTTACTTTAAAAATGTATTCTCTTAAAGTAATCTGTAAAATGTATTCTGTAAATGTAATCAGAAACATAATCCAAGTATCACAATATGAAAGTAATGCAATCTGATTACTTTTGGATTACTTCAAGGTTTCTTTTGACTTTATTTACATATGTGTTACTTCACATACCTAACTAAAGTCAAAAGAAGAGCAATATGAACAACATCAGCAATATCACAAAAGCATTTCAGAGAACAACTTTAGAGGTTCAACTGAAGTTATGATGGAAATGAGAAGTGACAGTGGAGCATATATCTGCAAGGGCGGTGACCAATCGAAAATTTGAAGATAGAAAATATTAATTTTCATAATTTGCAACATGATCTTAGAAGCTTTGTTATACAGTATGTCCTTACTAAACACATTATTATTTGTTTAAAAGTTTGATTCAGCAAAAGATCCTGTTCTTTGTACATTCTTATAGATTCAAATTTCATTAACTGTTAACAAGCAAAAAAGCAAAAAACATTTTTTTAAAAAGTCTATACCATCTACATGTACATTAGGCTATTTAAAAATACATGTTGATCAAGGCTGTCATCTTTCTTCATTTCACCGATTGACCTTGGGGGGGTTGGCGGGAGTTCCCCTTATTGGCTTTGACAGTAGGCATCCTGTGTACCGGGAATGGATGGAGTGGGGTGATCGTGTGGGGCAGTCTGTTAATTTCTACCAAAATACAAGATGTTCCCAGCTAATTCAGCACAGCTGGCAACCTTAGCCACAAATGTTTTCATGCAAACCAGGGAATTTCAAAGGACTAACACTAAATAATTTTAGCTAACATAGTTAACATGAATTCTGTGCTTAAATGCTTCTTTAAATTAGATGTCAAGTCCTTCTATAAAGACAGCGTCTTCACAGCTGGAAGGCATAGTTGGCACTGTACTGTTATGTTGTTGTTTCCATTTTCTCCTTTATAGACAAAATAATTTCGAAATTTCCACGACTGTAATGCATTTTTTTTCAGCGGGCATCATCATGATAAACAGCCATTTCCACATGCCTCTGATGTAGCTGTCATGACCCAATGCTTGATACAGAAGAAAGAAATAGTTATTTATGCTAACGTGGAAGCGGCGGATCGGCAGGTGCTCCAGGGCCTGGTCCAGCAGGCGGGCATTCCAGCCGCTGCCCCAGAGGCCCGCGTGGCCACGTCCCACATCGCCCTAGCCAAGATGGGTCCGCAGGACAATCTGGAAGTGTTCTTGGACCCATACGAGTGCTCCATGGAGGCGTGGGACTGGCCTGATGCCTAGTGGGTGGCCTGCCTGTTGCCGCTCCTGATTGGAGAAGCCCAACTCACGGCCCAGCAGCTGCTGTTCACCAACATGCTAGAGTACCCAGACCTGAATCGGGCAATTTCGCAATGGGTCGGCTGCACCCCTAAACAGTACCATCAGCACTTTTGCTCGCTGACCCTCCGCAAGCTTGGCAGCCCATTCACATCGCCCAGTTGCTCAGGGAATCTTGCCGAAGATGGTTGCTGGCTGAGAGATGTGGCACTGTAGAAGTGATCAACCTTGTGGTACTGGAGCAGCTCCTTGCCCAGACTACCGGAGGGGACAGCGGAGTGAGTCCAGTGCCACCGACCGGCATCGCTCGACAAAGCAGTCCAGCTGGCAGAGAATCACCTGGCGGCATATCCAGGGACAGGCAAACCCTCCTGTTCTCTCTCTCTCGCTCTCATCCCTCCCCTCCTCCTCCTTTCCCCATCCCTGCACCATGGAAATGGGGGCCACCCCTCCAAAACCAGTTCCCTTTACCATTTCCCCTTCGGGCAGTTGCACGATAAGACCCAGAGACAAGCCTTCGACCAAGTGAGAGTAATCGATGGTCAGCAAATTCTGCCTAATGTTGTGCTCTCCCACCCCTATTCTTTGATTATTAAGGATAGGTTAAATCACGTGATGCAGGACACTCAAACAAGGAAGAATTGACCCAATTGTTGGTCCCCAAGAGCCGCTAGGAATTCTTATTCCAGGCGGCTTGCCATAATCAGATGGCGGGACACTTAGGACAGGACAAAACATTGAACCGGCTCATGCCCCGCTTCTATTGGCTGGGCATTCATGGCGATGTTCGCAGGTGGTGCCCAGCATGTCGCATGGCATGTCAGCTGGTGAATCCGCCGGCCACCCCAAAAGTGCTATTGCGCCCTCTTCCATTAATCAAGGTCACCTTCGAAAGAATTGGGATGGACCCCGTCAGGGCAATAGATCAAACCGCACAAGGGCATAGCTTTGTGTTAGTTTTAATGGATTACGCAACGCGATACCCGGAAGCAGTGCCTCTCCGTAACATCTCCTCACGTAATGTTGCGGAGGCACTCTTCCGTGTTATCTCCCGAGTCGGGATTCCAAAACAGATCCAGGGCATGTCCTTTATGTCATGAAAACACTACGTGAACTTTACAAATTCCTGGGGATTATACCCATTTGCACCAGCGTTTACCATCCACAGATGGATGGGCTGGTCAAACGATTTAATCAAATGCTTAAAAACGAAATTCAATACATTCTTGAACTGAGAGCAAAATTCTACACCTTAAGCCACATAATACAGAAGAATGTGCATCAGGCGCAAGAACGTCAATCCCGACATAACAGGGGTACTCGTCTGTGGGAGTTTGCACCGGGAGACAATGTGCTTATTTTGCTACCCACATCGAGCTCTAAATTGCTCGCCCAGTGGCAAGGACCCTTTAAGGTCACACGGCTGGATGGGCATGTCGACTATGAGGTAAGGCAAATGGATAGAGGTGGGGCACGGCAGGTTTATCACCTTAACCTCCTCAAACCATGGAGGGAAGCAGTTCCCATGGCTTTGGTGACAGTCGATTCAGAGAAGGAGGAGCTACGACTGGAGGTAAATCTAAAAATGGCGGCTCAATCCACCCCAGTCCCTTATGGAGACCACCTCTCTCTGTCTCAAGTCACGGACAGTAGCCATGTTGCAGGCGGAGTTTTCTGACATATTCTCACCTCTACCCAGTTGCACTAATCTCATAGAACACCACATAGAGACACCCCCAAGGGTAGTGGTATGCAGCCGCCCCTATCGTTTACCTAAGCATAAAAAACAGGTGGGTCGGGATGAGCTCAAGGCCATGGTTGATATGGGAGTAATCGAGCAGTCCCACAGTGACTGGTCCAGTCCGGTAGTTTTGGTTCCCAAAGTGAACGGTTCGGTCAGGTTTTGTGTGACTTTAGAAAAGTCAACATGGTGTCTAAATTCAACGCATACCCAATGCCTCACCTTGATGAACTGCTTGATCAGTTGGGTGCAGCTCGCTTTTATTCGACACTAGATTTGAGAAAGGGGTATTAGCAGATCCCCTTGACTCCAACATCTCATGAAAACAGCTTTTTCCACTCCATTTAGGTTACACCATTTCGTGACCCTTCATTTTGGGTTGTTCGGAGCCCCGGCGATAATCCAGAGACTCATGGTCAGAATCCTCTGTCTGCAAGCTGTTTATGCCACTGCCTATCTAAACAATATCATTATCTAAAGTAATGATTGGCATTGGCACATTCAGCATTTGAGAGCTGTCCTGAGATCATTGAGATGAGCAAGACTCACAGTGAACCCAAAGAAACGTGCAATTGGAGAGGTGGAAGTATGGTATCTTGGGCCATGGGCAGGTGCTTCCCCAAATTGATAAGAGAGCAGCGATTGCAGCCTGCCCGCGACCCAAGACCAAAAAGAAGGTGAGACAGTTTCTGGGGCTGGCTGCTATTATCGTAGGTTTGTGCCTAATCATTCGGATGTCACCAGCCCACTGACTGATCTTACTAAAAAGGGGGTGCCAGATCCGGTCCGGAGAGAGCCAACCAGCACAGAGCCATGTGTGTGCATACGTGTGTATGTATTTATAAAATAAAACTGCTGAAAAGCGAAAGTAAAAGATAAAGAATAAAGCACCTTTTGAGTTGTTCCAAGTCTGCCTCCAGCTTCCTCATTCCCTAACTGAACCTGGGAAGCAGTACAGCTAACTATGTAACTATGTAACTATCTAATTACTACAGTAATTTTCCATCCTTTCTCCATAATGACTAACTTAAAGCCTTTCTTTCACGGCTGTCTCCCTGCATCTTTTTTTTGTCTGTTTTATTTTTCACAAATCAGAGATTATGCTAGTTTTGAATAGACTTTTGCATAAAACACATTCCCTTTTGTAAAATTAGTTGCTTAATGGCTAACAGTGTGTCATAATGATATATATGAATACAAATTATGATGAATTATTATTATAGAAATCAAGCCAACACATCATAATCTCTTATCTGGTCAGAATAGTGTTTTAGTTTTAATAGCTAGTTACAGGTGTAGCAGCAACCGCCTACCTATACTCAGTACTGGGAAGGCATGCCTCCATGTCAAGGTTGCAGCCAAGGATGGAAAACGCATATTAGGACAGGGATACGAAGGATTTTCCTCAAGAAGCCAGTTGAGAAGTAGGCTATATGTGGATTACTAACTTAGGCAGTGCAACCTGTGTAGCAGATTTAAAGCTAAATATACATAGCTAAAATGCTAAGTCTATAATTAGTTAGCTAAATATAAAAATCCTAATGTTATATGCTAGCTACAGTTAGTGATATTGTACTTCTGCTGTTTTGATTTATACTTCCAGTAATTTTTTTAAAACATTGCAAGCAAATAATTGTTGGTGATTGAAGGTTGCCAGTTGTGTTGGAAATGGTACGGAATTGCCCTTTGGATTATCTAATAAATCTTCACAAATGGAGCCTCACCTGCCTGTGTGTGCATGGAACCCTTTGATGGACTGGTGTCCCATTCAGGGTGTATTTCCACCTCACACCCTGTGTTCTTGGCTCCGTATCCACTGTGGCCTTGACCAGGGTAAAGCGGTTAAAGCAGATGAATGAAAGAATGAACGTATAAATGAAATGGTAAGTACTGACAAATAATTTTTTTGGTGGTAAACACTAAATAAATCTAATATAAAAGTGCTATTTTCTTGGTTCGAAAGAAAAATAAATCTACTTTTATCAGGTTGTTTTTTTTATCTTCCTAAGTTCTCTTTATTGTTTTTTTTTTTTTTTTTTGGTCCAGGAGAATACCTCCTTTTCGATCTGCTCACAGTGGTTGTTGGCATGCTGATTTTTTTTTTTTACTTCACATGCTGAAGAATTGGGAATTTTCTGAAAATTTTGACCTGATCCACTGACATATTTTACACCATGTATGTGTGTGATGTTTACTGACGTAACACAGATGTGGAAAAAGTGGGATTGGTGCATCCCTCACACTGAGAATAGGCATCAGAGCCTATCCTGGCCTAAGAAAAATGTATCATATTAAAATAATTTTTTTTCTGGTCTAATCCGCTGATATATTTTATGCCAAATGCGTGTATTATGTTGATTAATGCAAAAGAGACAGCGTGTACAATTTGGCTTGAAGCATGCCCCCATCATGCCAGTGCCTGCATAAATTGGCAACAGAAGCTTGTAGAAAATTTGGTTTTAGAATCTGGAGTGTGAATTACAGGGGCACTGAAGGGTCTGACCTCCCTAATTAAGAACTTGACTCCAAAAAAATGAAGAAAAAAAAATCTAAAAATACTGAATAAACAACTGTATTTGTATATATATATATATATATATATATATATATATTGTATTTGTATATATATATATATATATATATATATATATATATATATATATATGTGTGTGTGTGTGTGTGTGTGTGTAAACCTTTGATTATTTATTGGATGCAGCTGTTTTAAAGTTGGATTCCAAAAATTTAGGTAAAGTAAAACAGAATAGTGATATAGTGGAGTGAGAAGTGAAACATGGTCAAAGAATTATATGCATCCCATGCTCTCTTTCCTGACATTTGCCATCTAATTTTCACACCGGCTCTTTCCTGCCATTATGTTAAATGGGCCTCCAGAAGCGATAATTACCAATTAATATTTGAAACCAAATTAATCCAAGTAAGAAACTTAATATGCACCTATCCTCCACATTACTTGCATTTGTTCCACATTATTTTTAACTTTGCTTTGCTTTTCCTGCAGTGATGCAGATTTCAGTAAGACCCTGAGTCTAGCATTTGCTTCGGGCGGGTAAGCCTCTAAGGCAAGCTTTTTTGTGTTCAGCAGGGTCTAGAACATGCTTTAGTTCTAGTGTTTGAGCTATTGCTCTCACAGCTGCACATCTGCTTCAGCTTGATGATGTGCTAGATATTTTAATGGTCTTACTGGATGATTTGCTGATCTTATTGGAGGCTCTGCTGAGGACAGTAGCCTGTCTGAGAGACTTGGGAGACACTATCAGCAGGTCCAATAGCACTTTCCAAAACTTTATTGTTTGGTGTTTCACACTCACCACCCAGGCTTTAACACCATTCAGAATGTAGTTTAGAATAATTATGCATGTATTTTATCTACCCCAACCTCTAGTAGCTCTATGGCATGAAGCATGAGTTGATTTTAATGGTTCAGCATCAAAAATGCTTCTGGAATTTGACTTGAAATCTGTTTTGCCTGCTGTTTTTTTTAATCCAAATCATACCATTTCAGCAAATGATATCATCATTTAAAGCAACCATTATGAATGACACTTCAGTGTTTGATAGCTATTAAACAACAAGTGGTCTGAGATCTCATCAGTGCTAAAATGTCCAGAAAGAGAACTGAGTCCCCTTTTGAGTCCACTTGTATTGTGAACACCCAAAGCATTGAGGCCATTTGCAGCTAGTTCGATTTTGGGTCCATTTTAACATGGCTGAGTATGGCTCAATTAAAAACAACTATACAGTTGGGATCATAAGTTTACATATGCCTTGCAGAATCTGCAAATGCTAATAATGTTTTTTTTTTTTTTTTTTTTTTTAAAAAGGGATCATAAAAATTTTGTTTTTTATTTAGTACTGCCCCAAATAAGCTATTTCACATCACAGACTATTACACATAGGCTACAAGACAAAATAATAACTGAATTTACACAAATGAACCAGTTCAAAAGTTTACATTTATTATTCTTAATACTGTGTGTAGTTACCTGGCGAATGTTTTTATGTTTTGTGATAGTTTGTTCATGAGTTCCTTGTTTGTCCTGAGCAGTTAAACTGCCCACTGTTCTTCAGAAAAATCCTACAGGTCCTGCACAGTTTTTGGTTTTCCAGCATCTTCTGCATATTTGACCCCTTTCCAACAGTGGCCATATGATGTTGAGATCCATCTTTTCACTGAGGACAACTGAGGGACTCATACACAACTATTACAAAAGGTGCAAACATTCAAGAAGGCAACACACTACATTAAGAGCCAGGGGGATGTAAACAGCTTAGTCAGGGCAGTACTAACTAAAAAACAAAATTGAATTTTTATGATCCCTCTTATCTTTTTTAAAAATTATTAACTTTTTCCAGATTCTGCAAGGCATACGTAAACTTATGACTCCAACTATATGTGAAAACACCCTCAAAGTATGTATTGTTCCATGTTCTTGTCAGAACACCAAGTTCCCCTTGGCAGTTTATGATGAATTGAAATAGTTTCTTTTCATCAAAAATTGTTTTATCAGAATCCTCGTCCATTATGTACTCAAACACTATTCTGTTCCAACACAGATAAAATAATAATGCTTCGCACTTCAAGAAAAACTCCAATAATTCACAGTGAGTGCGTTGGCTTAGGGCAACTTTATTTACCAGCAAAATCCAAGTGAGCTCTACAGCTTGTTTCAAGTTCATTCACAAACTCCAGTAAGTGCAGCGGCTCAGTACAAACCTCACCGTGCTTACAGTTACAGTTACAGGGTCCAGTGTCTAGAGAAGCGCCGTCTGTGTGTTTATTGGTGGAAATCCAAGTTAGTGCATACAATTTTTTTACTTAAATGTATCAGCCTTCATCGAGTATTTCACTGTTTTGAGGTAAAACTATGGGCAGGCGAATTTGTGGGTTGTTTCACACACACTTCCACAACACAAATTTTACATAAACCTTATTTATTGCTTGAAGTTTTATCCAAATGGTGAGGTAAAGTTCACCAGAATTAACAGTACAGTGAAACGTGGTCAAAGAATTATATGCAACCCATGCTCTCCTTATGGGTGCAGCCCTCCCGAAGTGATTACCAGTTATTATTTTAAACAAATTGAATCCAAACAAGAAATGTAATATGCATTTCCTCCACATCATTTACATTTATTTGTTCCACATTACTAATTCACACTGTATACACTAGATAATTCAAAATATAAAGGATAAGTAAAATATTGTATAATGGCTGCAACAATTCCTTAATGCTAAAATATATCCCCAGTACTTCTACATGTAACTGCAGCGAGCAAATGAAAGAGACTGAGCTGTAAACAATGCCAAGACGTGGTTTTTTTTTTTCTCTTGAAAGACCACCAAGCCACAAACAAGAGTGTACAGCTCCATTAGCCAATCTCACAGCATTAGCATGAACCAATCACAACCCAGTCGGCAGCTCCTACATTTTACCTGCATTTATTTTTGTTTATTCTGATTTAAAAGACTGAGTGTCTCTGTTAAACATAGTGTTTATATGAATGTATTTATTATACTTCTGTTTACTTGATGTTTTTTGGATTATGACATTAGGTCGACTTAACTAACACTGCATGTCACTAAAAGTGATAATCTAATCTATTGATCTTACTTGCAATAAACTATAATTGAGTCAGTGCACATCAGTACAATTCTTCATCAGTATGAATACATCTTTGTGATTTTTTTTTTCATCACTTCACACACAAGTTTGATTATTCAGCAACCAGTGACAAGACACTTTGTACACAAACAAATGGAAAGTGAGCATTCAAACAGCGTACAGAGATTGTCATGAGTTGCTGAACCACGGCACACATAACTGGTGGGAAAAGTGTAATAGTCATTTTTGATTTATCTTTTCACATTGTTCAGTCTTTCATTCTGTTGTATTGTGTTATATCCTTGTGTTGTTCTGAATTATAAAGAGAAGAAAGTGAGAGAGAGGGAGAGATTTAGTTAGTTATTTAGTTAGTTCCAGTCCACTAATTTGATTGGTCAAGCAGCATTCCAAGAGCGCTGATATTTAATTCAACAGCACTAATATATTTCACTGTTTGTATCACTCCACTTATTAGTGTTTGCTACATAAAATTTAGATTCTAGCAATAGTTTGTTACATTAAAATCCTTACTACACTAATTACAAGCTGTCAGTCAGTCTGTGCTGCATGGCATTTTAAGCATTGTGCTGCTGCGTTGCATTCATACAATTAACAGGGTTCTAGTAGGAAACCCTTTTTTATCAGGGAAACTCAGTTGAGCACTCAGAGAATCAACAAGATAACCCTTAAGGGTCCTGGATTTGAACTTTTTTGGGGGGGCGTAATAGACATTACAGTAAGTAAACAAGAAAATGGACGTAGTGATCATAGAAAAAGTGGAATTGGTGCATCTGTACCACAGAATAATTTACAGGAGTCAGTATTCATAATTCAGCAGTTTGATTTTAACTCGTATTCTTTCCTTAACTCGTATTCTGTTATCATTGCCCCATTTTATGTTGTCAGTACTTATGGTTTTGACATAAAAATTCTATCAAATATTCCTTTGATTAATTTTGGCCAAGGATAATATGCTTGCAATTTACATAAATCAAAGGTGAGAACTATTCCACTCTTCCCCCTGCCTGTTTTAACCTCTGGCATGGTGTCAGTATGAGTACTTACTTTTTGGCTTTACAGGTATTAATTATTCTACAAACCCATTATGTTGGAATTATAAAAGCATTGTTCTTGGTTGCAGTTGCATAGGAATTTTGCTGGGATCACTTCTATGTAAAAACAGTCAGGGCTACAGGGTTTACCACAACTTCTCTTACGACTGAATTCATCTCAAATCCGACAATTCTCTCTCATTCATGATCTTAGGAATGAATTTTGCGTGAAAACAGGGTGGTGTGTGTTTTGAGGGCAGGGGAGGAGGAGTTTCGGTTTGCCGGTTGTTCAGGCTAGTGTACCCTCTGTCAGAAAGACCACGGCGACTATTCGGACATCAGATTTCTCCTTTCAGAAGAAGCAGCTTGGCGCAGTCCGATCGCAGGAACGGACCATCGTTTAAAAGGTGAGAGAAGCAACTTATCTTCCTGTATAGAGACAGTCGATGAATGCGTCTAAATATACCGCGCGTGCCGTGTGCACGCTCGTGCAGCATCCGTGGTCATGCTGTTGCAGCACGAGGCTCAGCGCGAGCAAAGTAAACGGATTTAGTGCACAAAACAGTGGCATAGTGTACAATACGATCAGCAGTGAAAATACCCAGAATTTCAGAAATGTGTGCAATACATGACCCGAGCACAGCTATTTAGTTTCTCTTTTTTTTGGATATAATAAAAAAAGAATCTTGAATTAACTCGTTTCGTTTGACGCTGTATTAATTTGGTTGTGTACAGTATGCTGGACTGGGGGTGTGTGTGTGAGTGTGTGTGAGTGTGTGTGTGTGTGCTCAGCACAAATTCCATGATGTTGCATTAATTCATACAGTGTTCATTTGGGGTCCAGTGGATTTAAATGAATTTACATGAACTCTGAATTAATTCTACACTACAGAGGTTCATTCATCTGTGTGTATGCTCATGTCTGGCTGGGAATTGGCCTGTGTGCATTTGGTTCGTGTTCTTCTTCACCTTTACTGCTCATTACTGCTCATTCCATATCTTCATTTCAAAGCTGAGGTTTTTGAGGAACAAAACCAAAACCATCAAAAGAAAATGGCCATAGGAGTTTGCCATTGGATCTACAAATACACATTTACTCTTCGGAGAAGTAGACGCTGCCTACTTTGGATTTTGTCTGAAAAACTTTTCTCCTCAGAAGTTCAGTTTCACTCATTTGAAACTCATGTTTCAAATGAGTAATTTTTTAGATTTTTTTTCCCTCTATGGCTTAACTGGAAATTTGAGATTTAAAATATGGGGCATCTTACTTAAAACTTTGCACAACTGCTTTTCTCTGAGGTACATCACTGTAGTGGAGACTGATTGAATGTGTGTGTGTGTGTGTGTGTGTGAGTGAGAGAGAGAGAGAGAGAGAGAGAGAGAGCATGCATGTCCATGTGTTTATCCAGTTGTTCATGAGGTATAGTACAGTTTTTTTTCTCCTTTTTCTAAAATGGTTTACCTGGAAAGTAACACTCACAAAATAGCTCTGTTACACAAACCTATTGTGTGCAATCATTCTTGGAGTTGCTACAACTATAAAACAATATCACATGTTGAATACAATGATGTCCCAACAGTTTGGTTATCAGAATGATCTTTATCTAACTCTGCTGCATCCCAGGCTTGATACTGGTGGCTTTGATGAACCTTATGTTAAGGATTAGGCCTGCAAGTATAATATAGAGAATGCATATGGCTCCATGATCAGAGCTGGCTTGATACATTCTTTCAAGTATTAAATTATCTCTGCAAACGGATGTCCATTTACTTTGCCTTTCACTATTCCCCAGGAATTACCTCAGTAATACAAAGTATGAAGTTGGAACTAAGATGCTGTTTTATTTTATTCTATATACTATACTGTGCCTTTTTATACGCTTTACACATACAGTATGTGGATCCATATATGGATAGTCAATTCTGGTTGCTCCTTTCATGATTGTTCATTATGTAGATTATGTTACCAATGTTGACACTGTTTCAAAACAAAAGCCATCCGTCCAAGAGACTAGGAATGAATAGATGTATGGGAACCATTCTGGGTTTCAATAGATGCACTAACATTGTTTTCATGCCTCTGTACACTCACTAATACACTGCTGCATGTGAGTGAGTGTACACAGCCCTCCACTGTGAAGCAGCAGTAAAACAGGAAGGTGAGAGACTTAATCTTCAGTATAGGGTGACATAGATTAGGAAGATAGATGGTACCACTGCTATGGCTGAACAGTGAAAGTGCACTGCTGGTAGGTGAGGTGACTTCAATATTGCAGACTCCTTTATGTGTATATACTGTATACTCCTATATACTATATATACTATATGTAAGTACTGTGCAATATCTTAGGAACCCTATTTTTTAAGTACAAATTTTGTTATTGATGTTTATTTTATGATTTCTGCATTATTGAGTCAGTACGAAAACATTTTCTGTTTTCTGTTTCTACTATTTCCAAACATTACTTATCCAAAAATAAGTGTTACAGAAAATGTTTGTATGACAGTTTAGAAAGCAAAATATTATGTAACAGACCACTTTTCAGACAGAAAACATAATGAAAGCTGCTGGTGCAAGTGTGACAATGAAAGTCTCCAGAAGAACTGTGGCAGATTCTCCAAGTTGCTCAGTAAAACCTACCAGCCAAGTTCCTTATAAAACTGCACATTTTTACACATAGGCTGCACATTGCCTATTAGGGTAAAAATGACCCAACTGTTCAGTTATCCTGTGCGTCATCATTGTTATTAGTAATATTATTGCCATAGAAATATCTTTAAAAAAAGATACTTTGTTTTTGCTGCAATTTGTAGTCACGCAACTGTAATTCTACCAGACTGTGTGTGTGTGTGTGTATATATATATATATATATATATATATATATATATATATATATATATATATATATATATGTACACACTACTATATACTAATATATACTAATATATACTAATATACTATATACTACTCAGCCATAACATTAAAACCACCTGCCTAATATTGTGTAGGTCCCCCTTGTGCCTCCAAAACAGCTCTGACTTGTTGAGGCATGATCCTTTAAGTCCTGTAAGTTGTGAGGTGGGGCCTCCATGGATTGTCCAGCACATCCCACAGATGCTTGATCGCATTGAGATCTGGGGAATTTGGAGGCCAAGTCAACACCTTGAACATTTTGTCATGTTCCTGAAACCATTCCTGAACAATTTTTGCAGTGTGGCAGGGCGCATTATCTTGCTGAAAGAGACCACTGCCATTAGGGAATACTGTTGCCATGAAGGGGTGTACTTGGTCTGCAACAATCTTTAGGTAGGTGGGACGAGTCAAAGTAACATCTACATGAATGCCAAGACCTAAGGTTTTCCAGCAAAACATTGCCCAGAGCATCACACTGCCTCTGCTGGCTTGCCTTCTTCCCATAGTGCATCCTGGTGCCATCTCTTCCCCAGGTAAGCGATACACACACACTTGACTGTCCACATGACGTAAAAGAAAACATGATTCATCAGACCAGGCCACCTTCTTCCATTGCTACATGGTCCAGTTCTGATGCTCACGTGCCCATTGTAGGTGCTTTTGGCGGTGGACAGGGGTCAGCATGGGCACTCTGACCAGTCTGCGGTTACGCAGCCCCATATGCAGCATGCACTGTGTGTTCTGACACCTTTCTGTCATAGCCAGCATGAACTTTTTCAGCAATTTGTGCTACAGTAGCTCTTCTGTGGGATTGGACCAGATGGGCTAGCCTTCGCTCCCCACTCGCATCAGTGAGCCTTGGGTGCCCATGACCGGAAACACCCCACAAGACCTGCTGTTTTGGAGCTGCTCTGACCCAGTCATCTAGCCATCAAAATTTGGCCCTTGTCAAAGTTGCTCAGATCCTTACACTTGCAAATTTTCCCTGCTTCCAACACATCAACTTCGAGAACTGACTGTTCACTTGCTGCCTAATATATCTCACCCCTTGACAGGTGCCACTGTAATGAGATAATCAATGTTATTCTCTTCATCTCTCAGTGGTTTGAATGTTATGGCTGATTGGCGTATATGTATATATGTATATACATTCATACATACAGTACGGTGCAAAAGTCTTAGGCACCTGACACCCTATTTTTTAGTACATGTTTATATTATATATCTCACTTATTTTATGTTTAAGGAAAGCAAGTTCAATCTGTTAGAATCTGAATCATTAAAATTTAAAATGCCATCACGAGACCAGAATATCTAAACCTACATGTAGGTTTGTTACCAAATTATCCCAATAATGAAACAAACAACCCAAATAAACTACCTAGTGTGTTTAACTCAGCGGTTGGGTTAAAAACCACCCAAAGATTTTTGTGTAGAAACACTTAATGTCATTTTTTGAAGGCACCCTTGCTTTATAGCATTTCTTTGTGTGTGCCTACGACTTTTGCACAGTTCTGTATGCAGACAAACACACATATGCCATCATGTTCCTTATTCCATGGTCAATAAATCTTTTGTAAATCCTTATATTAATATACAGTGCACATAGTAAAATAAAGTACATCCCTAAAGTACAGTCCTTGGGTAGTTGTGAAGCATCAAGGACATTTGATGGTACATTTTGATCATGCACATGTGCCCACTCTGCAGGAGCACCAGTGGTCAGGTGGAGTGACCTTCACTTGCTGTTAATGGACACACTTGAATTGTGGGACTGACTCCACCATTGCAACCATGCTTTGGTACTTCTTGAAAACGCAGCAAATTTTTAGGTTCTAGCAGGTAGTAACCAACCTCCTTGATAATGAAAGACCTTGATAAGACTGAACTTGCTCCAGAGGAACCCATCTTTCATCTGTGCTAAAGCAACATGTACTAAAATCCCTTAGCCTTAGGCAAGGTGAACCTTGGAACTGGGAGATGTTGTAATTTGCTTCTATCAAAGTAAATTGTTCTTTTTCTGTAAAGCCATGGGGAGAGTGTGAATCTGTGTTTTATTTGTTTTGAATTTGTGAATTGCTTTCCTAAGCAGATTTGCTTACCCTTACCTTTCAGTCATTCACTCCGCTTTAATGCTTCTTGGCAGCAAGCACAATGTTCATTAATAAATCAAGAACCCTTGCTGTCAAAGCTTAGAGCAGGAGGGAGTTGTATCATCGTGTTCTGTACAACTTTAACTGAGAAGATTCATATTATTGCTCCTCTTCCAATGCAAAAATATGCCAGACTTCTTAATGGCATGGTGATTCACAAAATGTAAATTACTTGTGAAGCCTTAAATAATGACTTGCATTTTTTGGGCCTTTTTTGTAGTAATAGTGAATTGCATCAGTGTCTACTCCAAATCTGAATGTGAACCTGATATTTTAAGTCATTTTTCCAAAATTTGCATTATTTCTCTTAATACATTTCTAGAGTAGTCCACTGTTGGTGGTCTGTTTTTAGCCTCTGAGTTCAATGTAGCCTCTGTCTTTCTTCAGTGCAGGATTTTGATTTATGAAACAGGTGATGAAAACAAAAAAAAAAACCTCTTTTTCATAAAAAAAATGTACAGAAAAGAAATAACAAAGTTGCACTATTTTTATATGAGCTCATTATGCATTTATTTTTTCTAGAAGGAAAGAACTAGTAATTAATGTCAGAGAAGTTAAGACAGTTAATGTAATTTATCAGGTTGGGGAATCCCTGCTCCAGAATTACATTACAAACTTTCACCATTTTTTTTAGTCCATACAGTTAGCAGTTCAATTTAGGTCTGTAGCTGATTAACAAAATGCAAGTTATAGAATTATGTATATTCAACAGGATTCAATCAGGAAATTGCAGCCAGGGCTGGATGCTTAAATACGTTATGCTCACACCCCTGCCCTACCATTGGTTAGTAGTTCTTAGTAACAAGCAGCGACAGCACTTCACAAAAAACATAGCATATGGCAGTGTGACCTCACATCTTATCCATAGCATAGCCTGTGCCCCTATTCAAAATACCTTAGCACAAAGCCACATCAGCATTATAGCACAATAAAGCCCATATGAACTTTGTAAACTGTAATCCAAGCACAGGATCAAGCGATAGAAAACATAGGCTACCTAGCCTTCAAACTGAAAAAGGCATATTATATTTTAGTAAATGCATTACAGTGAATCAGTGACTTAATGTGCTGCAAAGTGTGAATAGGTATAGATAATGTAGTGCAGTATATTGGCAATGTACAGCTTAGGAAATAGTTAAATATTAAAATGTAATATTAGCACTTGCATTATAATATTCCTTAATCATACATTGAATGAAGCATTGAATGTGTTCTACAAAAGACAGAATTGTTCATCAAATTCAGTTCATAAACTCAAACCTTCTGGGGATAGAGAAGAAAGGGAATGTACATGCCTATTTTTATGTCTGGGTTAATTTACCTCACCTTCTTGTAATGCAGTCATCTTCAGTGGCTGTATTATCATCACATTACCTCAGAGTGAAATTCCGCTCCGCTTTGTCGTAATTGAGAAAATTCAGGGAAGGAAGTGGGGAGAATGGCTAGTCTCAGATGAATTTCCTCTCATCACAAATATCTTAAACATACTATCTCCACAGGGAGACAAATCATTTCAGAATTTAACAATGTCATAACTTCAGCTCCACATGTCAAAATCAATTAGAATGGTATTAAAAAGCATTCACTATTTTAATGCACTATGCACAGATGGAATTCATGTCAAGATGCACTGTATGTCAGGGCAGCAAGTACAATGAAACATCAGAATCCAGTCAACTGGCAGGATTTCTTATTTTGGATAACTTGGTGTTGGGAACCTATGAAATTACTTATTTTGTATTGATAGGCTTCCAAACAACCTTCAGTAATGAACTGATTGTAATCAGCAATTCATAATTGAGGTGCAAGTGTGTGTTGTACCTGCAGAGTCAGCTTCCTGACTAAAGTGTCACTAAATAGATTTGTAATGAAGAGTGTGTCAGATGAGCTGTACCTCTCTTACTAATCATTCAATAACTGAATTTGCACACTGAAAGGAGATGTGAGATACATTTCTGATTATTTTAGTTGTGGCTTAGTATAGCCACAATTTTAATACTTTCTTCATATTGCACAAGCCTAGCATAATGCAGTTTACCCACTCTTTGCACCAAGTCCAAAGATCTTGTGTAGGTTCTTCATATGTGAATGTAGTGATTACATCCATTTATTAATTTAAAATGAATTTTAATTTATTAATTCTAATGGGATCTTAATAATTAAGATCCCATAGAATTTGTTGGCCACCAACAATGTCCTTGAAACCCTTTAACTGCTTTTTTAATCAAATTTTAAATTAGATTTGTAAAGTACTTTTAAGAGTCATTGTCAAAAAGGAGCTTTATGTATGGTTTTAATTGTAGACTTAGATCCCTAATGAGCAAGCCAGATTCAACAGAGGCATTCTTAGAAAGTCTACATCTACCATATCCATCTCAACAGGAAGGTGAGTCATAGGCACTGTAGTTGTTGGATAGTGCATGTCTCAATGGTATCCAGGTGAGATTGTCTAGAAGGCAGCACAAAGGTTAATCATAAGTGCAATTAGCTCAGAGATGAAGAAGCAGGAACAAATCAGGACCAATCAGCCATGTCCAGAGGATAGGAGGAGCCATATCACAGTAACCAGTATCTCATTAGGCAGTAGGAGTGCACATACAGCTCAACAGAAAGGGAGAACGGGATGTTAGGTATCATAGCAGCATACTAGAAGTTAAAAGGGTGTATATTATGATTAGAGTGCAAGCAGGTCTGCTGCAGGTCTATGTATGACAGCATAACTAAAAGGGAGGCCCAGAAGGCATGAGGGACCCTGGGACAGCACTGTCCAACCACTCCATCAAATAACCTGTGTGATCACATGAGACAGAGGAGGAGACAGAGGGGGTGGGGGCAGCACCAAGATATCTCAGTTTGCCATGACTATCTATGACAGTGAACCCCCTGATCTACACCTTTAACTTTACCTTATAGTAGAGCTATTTAACACAATGACTGACTAAACAAATAAGATTTCAGCCTAGACACTGAAGATTGAGACTGTGTGTGAGTACTGAACAATAACCGGAAGGCTATAGCTGGGAGGCTTTGTAGGTAAAAGCTCTGCCCCTCTGCTGTAGTTTTCATTACTCTAGTTACTGATAAAGGGCCTGTACCTTTTGATCAAAGCAGACATGGCAGATAATAATAGACCAATAGTTCACTCAACTATAGTGGGGTGAGACTATTTAGTGCATTATTTTGTAACACTTTACAATACAGTTCAAAAACTCATAGGTAACTACGCAGGTGCGAAGCAGGAACGAATGAGTAAATTTTCATTAACACCTATCTTATTCCTATAAAATAATAAGAACTACTAGTTAATTACTCAATATGTTAGTAGGAGCTCACTATTACACTGTAAAAAAAATGCTGTAAATTTTATAGTAATTTACTGGAAACCTGAGGTGCAATATTAAGTTTGCAAAATTTCCCCCTCTGAGCTGATCTGCTAGTTTCCCCAACATAATTTTAGTGGAATATGTGGGCTCAATCTAATTCAATCTAAATTGTAAAAGCCTACACAGGCCTTGTATTGATTAATGCAGGCTCAACCAAATCACCATTAAATACCCTACTACTAGTTACCCTACCCTCTACTGCTAGTCCTGTCAGCCCTAGAACAACTCAGAGAAGCCAAAGTTTTCACCAAATTGGACCTGCTCAGTGTATACAACCTCATCCGCATCAGAGAGGGTGATGAGTGGAAGATGGCACTCACCTCTGCCTACTAAGAGTACTGCATAATGCCTGATGGGCTCTCGTGCCCCCTCAGTATTCCAGTGTCTAATAAATGACATGCTTAGAGAGACATGCTGGGGAAATTTGTGATTGCATACATCAATGACATTTTGATTTACTCACTGTCCCAAGAAACGAAGCACCGGTACGGGTTCAGCTCCATCGCCACTCCACTAACCAACTTGTTAAAGAAAGGGGCGAAAAACTAAAGTGGAATCCGGCTGCTGACCAAGCTGTGAAGAACCTCAAAGAGGCATTCACCACAGTACCCATCCTTAAGCATCCTGACCAGAATAAACCCTTCAGAGTGAAGGTAGATGCCTCTAACACTGGCATAGGTGCAGGCCTGTCCCAAAGATTTGGGGAAAAACCCAAGTTACATCCAGTGGAGTTCTTCTCAAAAGAAATTCAACCCAGCTAAACGGAGCTACGATGTGGGTAACCGAGAACTATTCGCCATAAAACTGGCCCTAGAAAAATGTAGACACTGGCTAGAAGGTGCCCTGCATCCATTCCTCATCTTCACAGACCATAAGAACCTGGAATATCTAAGAACAATTAAACGTCTCAACTCCCACCAAGATGGGCTCTATTCTTAATCAGGTTTAATTTCAGCATCTTCTTCCATCCCAGTTCTAAAATGGCAAGGCATTTTCCTTGTTCCCTGCTTCACCAAAAGAACAAACTGATGAAATCATTCTCCCCGAATCTTGTTTCATGAATACAATAACCTGTGATTTGTACTGTGAAATAGCCAAAGCCAATCGTCTTCAGTCTCCTGAATCCTGTCCCCAGAAAAAAAAAAAAAACTTTGTACCACCCAGTTTGCAGGTTAAACTCACTTGGGCTCACACCTCACCTGCCACTGGACACCCAGGCATCCACAAAACCAACAAGCTGCTCCATAACAAATACTGGTGGTCCAACATGCTCACTGACACACAATAGGTCATCTCATCATGTTCTGTCTGTGCCCAGTCCAAAGTCCCATGCACCTTACCTGCAGATAAATTAGTACCTCTGCCAGTCCTACAATGCCCCTTTTCACACCTTGATCTGGACTACATAACCAACCAACTGGTCTCCCAAGGAAAGATGGCTATCCGGGTGGTCATAGACTGATTTTCTAAGTCCCTCTGCCTGATACCACTGTCCAGGCTACCCACAGCCTTCGAAAACGCTGAAGTTCTGTTTAATCATGTGCTTAGATACTTTGGGTTACAACATTGTAAGTGACTGGGTAACACAATTCATGGAAAAGCTAGGAGTGGCCATCAGCCTCACCTCTGGCTACCATCCACAAGCCAATGTTCAAGTGGAGTGAACCAACCAAGAAATAGGCAGGTTCCTATGCTCCTTCTGTGCTGATAATCAGGATGATTGGTCTCGCTTCCTACCATGGGTTGAATATGCACAGAAGTCATTGAGGCACTCAGCCACGCAGCTCACTCCCTTCCAGTGCGTCCTAGGTTACCAACCTCTCTTGTTCCTGTGGAACAAGCAGTGGACAAGTGGTTCAGGCAGAGAGAACAGGTGCATTAAACCACTCAACAACGTCTGGAACAAGTGGCACAGAGCAACAAAGAAGTTGCCAACAGACATTGGACTGAAACACCCAGGTATCAACCAGGAGATCAAAAATGGCTTTCCACCAGAGACCTCTGGGTCTGTCTGGGCTGCTGCAGAATGCTCATCGCTACATAGGTCCATACGAAATCTTACAACGCATCAATTATATAATGTATAAGCTCTAACTACCACGTCACTGCTGCCTTCCTCCCTCGTTCCATGTGTCATGCCTCAAGTGGTAATCCAAAGACCCTTGGCTGAAGGGGTCCCCACTATGTCCCCACCAGAACCCCTAGAAATCAAGGGACAACTGGCCGATAGAGACAAAGCCATTCTAGACGCTCAAAGAAGATAAGCTACAATATCTAAATGACTGAGACGGTTACAGCCCTGAGGAGAGATGCTGGATTCCTGCACATGATGTTCCCACTACTTTGCAGTGACTGTCATGCTCGACAACCTGAAAAACCTGGAGCTCATCCCAGACCACGTAAGAACTCTGATCCTGGAGTGAGCCCTTGCAGGGGATGGGTTCTGTCATGTCTATGCCAGAATCGGCGTCAAACATAACCCAGACTGCACCAAAAACTACAAACTTGGACTCCCTGGACTACAAAAACCACACACCATGTTCAGTGTCATGTTCACAGTCACCTGACTACTGATCACACACACCTGGACTCAATCACCACTGCACCTGCTTGCAACCCACTGCACACTCCAAACACACATGGATACACTGCAAAGTATCCACTCAGCTCTGTTACTACGACTGCAAGCCTTTTGATTCTGATTACTGTTTCTGGTTTTGACTCTGGTTTGTTTATCTCATTTTTGCCTTGACCTCTGATAACCTGTTTGTGCATCACCTGACCTCGTGCCTGTTTTTCGACCTTGATCACGTCTAGTGTTTTTGGATCTGATTTTTTGTTTGCCAATCTTTTTTAAAAAATAAAGCATTTTCAGCAACTGTCGCCGTCTCTGCCATCTGAAAGAATGTAAGTTTTAAATTATCACTCCTGTTTTGTACCATAACAGCTCTAAGTTGTATGAATCACTTAAGAATGTTGTTTGCATGTATTGTAACTATATGGATGTGAGTTCAAACGATAAAGTGAAACTCTTAGTAATGACTACAAGTGTTACTATGTAGCTCTTCAGTAGTTAATGAAGCTGTGGAACTGTATTGTAAAGTGAAACACAGGGAAAGTCATCAGTAATGACTGAAGTGTTACTGTGTAGCACTTCAGTAGTTAATGAAGATGTGGAAAAGTATTGTAAGATGAAACACAAGGAAAGTCATTAGTAATACCTGATGTGTTACTGTGCTGTTCTTCACTAGTTAATGATGATGTGGAACAGTATTACACATGGTAATTCATTACTAATTTTTATTATTTAAAATAATTTTACAAACTAATTCAAAAGTATGTTAATGGAGAATTTGTCACTGATTACACATTAAAGCCTTGTACTTTTGTAGGTTATTGTTGTCCATTTCTCTCTTTAGACTTTTACTGGCTAAATAAAAACAAGACTCCAACCCTGTGCTCCTCAGAGGAGACCTGAATAATTCATATAAATATTTACATTTTAGACACTGAGGTGTTGAAATAGGTTGAGGTACACTGAACAGCCATAACATTAAACCACCTGCCTAATATTGTGTAGGTCCCCCTTGTGCTTCCAAAACAGCTCTGACCCATAAAAGCATGGATTCCACAAGACCTCTGAAGGTATGCTGTTTTATCTGGCACTAAGACGTTAGCAGCAGATCCTTTAAGTCCTGTAAGTTGTGAGGTGGGGCCTCCATGGATCGGACTTGTTTGTCCAGCACATCCCACAGATCCTCGATTGCATTGAGATCTGGGGAATTTGGAAGCCAAGTCAACACCTTGAACTCTTTGTCATGTTCCTCAAACCATTCCTGAACAATTTTTGAAATGTGGCAGGGGGCATTATTCTTCTGAAAGAGGCCACTGCCATTAGGGAATACTGTTGCCATGAAGGGGTGTACTTAGTTTAGTTTAGTTTATTCATTTATAAAGCATATTTAAAAACAAATGAAGTTGAAACCAAAGTGCTGTACAAGTAGTATAAAGCAAATCTAATCACACAAAAATCATTTAACAATACAAAATACCGAAAGACAAATGGACATTTTCCAGGCTCAGAGATCAAGAATAAAAGTGAGTCTTCAAGGAGGATTTGAACATAGCAACAGATCTTATATGAAAAGGGAGACTATTCCAAAGCCTGGGAGCAGCCACCGAGAAAGCCCGGTCACCCTTGGTTTTGGAACGTGAACGTGGTACTGAAAGGAGTAATTGACTTGATGATCGAAGAGATTTTGGTTACTTGATCTGTAACAATGTTTAGGTAGGTGGTATGTGTCAAAATAACATCCACATGAATGCCAGGACCCAAGGTTTCCCAGCAGAACATTGCCCAGAGCATCACACTGCCTCTGCCGGCTTGCCTTCTTCTCATAGTGCATGCTGGTGCCATCTCTTCTCCAGGCAACCGATGCACACGCATCTAGCCGTCCACATGATGTAAAAGAAAACATGATTCATCAGACCAGGCTGCCTTCTTTCATTGTTCCATTGAGATAAACAATGTTATTCATTTCCCCTGTCAGTGGTTTTAATGTTATGGCTGATCGGTGTATATTAGGTAGTAGATCTCCAGGAGGAAGGTAAGGCTTTGATATTAGGAGTTAATCTTGGTGTGATCAGAAATTAATCAGTAATTATTATAAAAGAGCCGTAATTAGCTAGTAGTTCTACAGGTGAAATGTAAGACTCAGTAATTACTTCTTAAGATTCAGTTAAACTCTTCATTCAGCATTAGGTAGGTGCATAGTTACTGCACAGTTAATAGTGAACTCTTACTAACATACTTACTGAGTAATTAACTAGTAGTTCTTATTATTTTATAGGAATAAGATAGGTGTTAATGAAGAACGAGTTATTCGTTCCTGCGTAGTTCTTGCATAGTTATCTATGAGTTGTTGAACAGTATTGTAAAATGTTACGCTTTATATGTTTTATAGTATTTTATAATCAATTAAAAATTTTACTGAGAGTCATTGCACTGTCGATAAAATATGGGTAGTAATATCTACTTGAGCTTCAAAGAATAGGCTGTGTCAAAAGTCATGCCAACTTTTTTCACCACTGCACCTGATGCAACTGAAAGGCTGTCAATAGTTGCTATATAATCAGAATTCCTATTTCTAGGTGCCTCTGGTGCCTGTAGTGAAAAAAAAAACACACTTCTGTCTTGTTAGAATTAAGAAGGAGGGACAACAATGTGTTTTGTTGTTGTTGTATTCCTCAAGCTTAGTAAGCTGGTGTCTGTCATCAGGTTTAGTTGAAACATACAACTTTGTCTCATCAGCAACTGTGATGAAGCCTAAATGCTGGCTGAAAGATTTCATGTAAATGATTTCTGTGCAAGTATGAACTCAGCTTCTGAGCTAAATCTATTCAAGGATGGATATATAGGGGATGTTTAAAACTTGGCCCACAGTTTGACAGTTCACATGGGCCAAGGTTGGGCTTCTTATTCAATGGTTTGATAACTGATAGTTTTGAAGATTTATACACCTACCCAATGCTGAATGAGGAGTTTATTGTTGTTATCAGAGGTTGGTAGTTTCTGGTAGAACTTCTTTTAGAAAGCATATATTTACTGGGTGTAGTACACAAGTTGATGAGAAGGAGATCAGTGGGATTAATTCAGTATGTTTGGAGTAGAGTAAAGCATTCAAATCACTGCAGATATATTTAAAGTAAAGTAGTGAGGATAGTGAGGAGACCAATGTAAAACTACCATACCAGGCAATTGTCAAGAGGGCAAACTGGCTTCAAAATCAGCTTAATTATCATCTACTGTGGCCCAGGAATAAGCCTAACTTCATCTCACTCACCATCACCTCTGCTCATGCATTGTGATTTCATTTATAGTCCAGAAATGGACATTCAGTGTTTTCTGCCAACAGCAGAAATTGTGTTTTAACTGAAACAGACCTTTCTGAGCAATTCCCCTTCTTAATAGAAAACATGTCCTGCAGACACAAAGGTAATACTAGGGATCTACTGTACTGCCATCTTTATCTCAGCAAGCATAAATCACAACAATGTTTTTTTTTTTTTGTCTGTGCTTGGACCTGTATATAGTGTCTAGCGTTTTAAACTAAGTCCAACTAAGTCCATAAGGTACAACTACAGTCCATAAATCATTTCAAGCCCCTGGTTTGAGAGTCTCACTGCTACATGAGCACTAACATAGTAGACATTGTCTGAGGAAGACATAGTAAGTTGTGTATTTGACTTGAAGCCAACTGCTGCTGCATCAACACTAGAGTAAAATATTTTATCATTGCCCTATACATATGACTTCATACATCATGAGAGGTCTCCTTTAGAGAATAAAGCCCTTTGTTTTTAGAGTGCCTGTTTTCCCTTAGGCGATTAAGAGCTCTTTATCTAAAGGCCTGATGGCCATGAGCACAATTTTCATTATGGCCTCCTAATGACAATATCTGCTTTGAATTTGGTGTTCAGTAGCAGTGGTAATTTCAATGCATCCCAGTAACTTGAATCTTTTGATTCCATTCACCAAAAAGATTCATTCAGATTTGTTCACTGATTCATTCAGTGACCCTTTCTGTACCCTTTCATTCCACCAGTAGGTGGCACCAGTGAGGGTCTTTTTAGATATTATGACTAAGTCGTGGTTCATTCACTCAATACATTCATTTAAAAATGCCAAGTTTTCAAGAAGCAAGTTTTACTATGAAGATTTATTAAAATTGGCATGTCCAATCCACAAAGAGAAGGTCTGGTGAATTTATTTTCAAGAAAGACTTTTCAGTCAGTGCAGGCTAATTTTGAGAGAGTGGTCACGAATGAGGATACGAATGTAATTTTGTAATGTAATTAAAAAAAAAAACATTTTTTACATATGTTATGAAGTAGTTTTCAATGCTACAAGTATTTTAAAAAATAGCCATCAGTCATTTTACACATTCATGTACAGCGGATTATGCTATGAACAGCACGTTATTGTATAGCGGATTATGCTATGAAAAACACAACAACAACACATAAGGCTTGTCTTAGTGCTACACACTTTTCAAATGCGCTGTTCTGCCCTCTTTCCCTTCTTGTTAAAAGGGTGGCGAACTGAATGAATGACATGCATATATCAGCAGACATCAGTGAGTCAACAGATCCTCGTTCGTTCACCTAGTTTCTTCATTTCGTTCATGAATGACAATTACCCGTTTGTTTGTTTCGTTCACGAATGACAATTACCAGTTTGTTCATTTCGTTCACAAACTGCAAGTACCAGTTCACCCAGAATCAGTAAGTCTACCACTCTCGTTCAGACTCAAAGTAAGGGGCATGTTCATTCAATACATCCAACCAATGATATGCTCCTTCACAGCCTGCATTAGTGTTCAGTAAAAGCCCGACTCCCAAAGTCAAGCAGGACGAATACAGAAAACTGAAGCAGAACAAGTAACAGTTGTTAGTCATTACACTGGACACCAGTTCAAAGTCTTTTTGCCATGTTTGTTGGTTGGGCTTTTTCCACATACTAACTAAAGCAGTCTTATTCTCCACCTATGTACATTTTCTGTTTATCATCTTACCTAAAGACCTTTTTACAAACTTCAGAGTGATTTAGTTACAAAAGTTAGGTTAATACAGGTTCTTGTTGATATTTTAGCCAACAATGTCTGAAGATGATGTAGAGAGTCCTACCTATGTCTTGGATAAGAAACAGCCAACTGCTTCAATGTTTACAGTGCCAGATCAAGATATCATTCTCTTTTAAAAGTCCTCACTTGTACACTACTGCATCCATATTGAGAGGGCTTCATCTGAGAATGTCCTTTTCAGAGTTGTAAAAATCTCTTCTAGCTAAAAGACAGATAGTTCATGAGCGTAGGGTTTAATATGTGATGTATCATGTTGTTATACTGAGGAACAGAGACAAGAGTTTGTATGTTTGGCCTGGCTTCAAAATATACTTGTTTTATAAAGCTATAGAGGAGTATACTCATACTATGATCCAGCTGTAGTGAAGAACTGTGGAACTCTTATAATGATATCTCTGGAGAGACAGGTTACGAGTGCACTAATTTTTATATATTCACAGCCACACCTGGCATCCGATGCATTTTATCAAAAAGTAAGACATCAGTATAAGGGCACCACTTGAATAGACAAATATGGATAAATTAAAATGAACATCCTTTAAATGAGAAATAACAGTGAAAGTGCCAGTTTAATGAGAAAACCTTTGTGGTTGTTTTTGAAAAAGGCTGTGAAATAAAATTTACTTTTGTTCACCACTTGTACAAGCCATTTGTACAAACAAAAGGCGTAAAGTAACAGAAGGTAAAAGCCCTCTTTTTATCCTTTAATTGTGTTTCTTTGGTAGGCCTCAACATTTCAACTACTCTGGACCATGGAGATATAAAAGGTCAGGAGAACAAAGAACAAGTATTAATCCTTACTTTATCTGCCTGCTCAATTTCAGCACCCACTAGAAGTTGTCTTTATATGCTGATCAAGAACCAGGGCCACAAATTCTAATTCTAATTTAAAATGACCTTAGATCAACATAAAAATAATCCCGATATTATTACATTTCTATATTAATGTAATAAAATTCTGTGTTCTGTGTTAGCTATGATTGGTGTCATGTATTGCGAGTGCAGACGGATGCAAATGCAGTTTAAAGCGTTTATTGAGAGGCAGGCAGACAAATACAAAAATGACAGGCAGAGACAGCATCCAAAAAGAGGCATGGGTCAGGCGATATACAAACTGGGCAAACTAGGCAAAATAAACTGCTGGGGCGTGGGAGGTTGTGCCATGCTCCTCAAGGTGGGGCAGAACTTGGGAGGCTTCATCTTCAGCTTCAAGCTGGAACAGAACTTGGGAGGCAGTGCTGTTGGCCTTTAGCACGAGCAGGTTGTGAAAGGCCATGCCTCGACCTCTGGCAGGAACTTGCCACATTTGGATCTGGCTAGAGCTCTGCAGGGGAGACCACCTCATTGGGCTCATTCTGGAGCTCTGGAGGTGAGGCCGCCACGTTGGTCTCAACTGGAGCTCTGGAGGTGAGGCTGTCCCTTCAGCCTCAGGCTTGAGCAGGATGTGGGAGGTCACACTTACAGCCTCTGCCAGGAACAGAACTTGGTAGGCTGCTCTGTTGGCCTCAGGCTTGAGCTCTGGAGGTGAGGCCACCACATTGGCCTCTGGCTGGAGCTCTGCAGGGGAGGCTGTCCCTTCAGCCTCAGGCTTGAGCTCTGGAGGTGAGGCCGCCATGTTGGCCTCTAACTGGAGCTCGGCAGTGGAGACCACCTCATTGGTCTCAGGCTGGAGCTCTGGAGCTGAAGCCGCCACGTTGGCCTCTGGCTGGCGCTCGGCAGGGGAACACGTTGACCTCTGGCTGGACTTCCTCTTCGTCTCCAGCCTCCCGCTCCTCATAGTAGATGGTGAATGGCCAGGCAGGTTCATCTCCCCAAAAAATTCTCAAGATCAAAGTCAAAGTTTGCTTTCCTGTAGCTCACTCTCATTACGCACACGAACTCGGTTACTCTTCCCAGACCAGGTAATCCCGGGGCAGCACTCCTTGCGCTTCCCTGTTGCACCCATGTTGTAGGTGCAGTATTGTGTCAAGTAATGCGAGTGCAGAGAGATGCAAGTGCAGTGAAAAGCGTTTATTGAGAGGCAGGCAGACAAATCCAAAATGACAGGCAGAGACAGTATCCAAAAACAGGCATGGGTCAGGCAATGTACAAACTGGGCAAACTAGGCAAAACAAACACAAGAAACAAGAAACAGGCAAAAAGTTAAAAAAACGGAACAAGAAACACTGGACAACGGCTTGGTAATGCTCATGCGGCAAACACTGAAACAGTACTGCATGAAGAACAAAGACATGGGGGGTATAGGTATACACACTAATAAAGGAAAAGGTGAGATTGATCATGACATGTGAGGGGAAACATCAAATAACAATACAGGGGCAGAGACAGGACAGAAACCAAAACAAAAACATACATGGCAGCATAAACAAAGACAAAAACATAAACCCGGCAGTGCACGCTGTCGCGGTGCTGGTTGCTGGTTGCTTTTGCACTTGGTGGGGGAGAAATACCTGACAATTGGACACCACAGACCTATTCTTCAATTCCCAGGGATCTTTTGTATGCATAATAGAACTTTTTTTTTTTTTTTAAATTTTGCATTGAACATCATTTCAGATTTGAGAATGTAGAAACAGAAAAAAATACACTGGTAGACAATAAGCCTGCCATCTTTTGCAGCTGATTACATTTCCATTTTCAGATAGACAATTACTCTCTGAATCCGACACTGAAACGATTTGTTTATTAATTTGAAGGAAAGCTGAATGTGCTTAACACTCTACTATTGTAATATGTCAACTGAAAATCCCATTTATTTTTCTGCACAATATGCAAAAAATGATTAAGAACAATAAAAATATACTGTTTGACTATTGTTTAGCAGCATTTTTTGCCTCAGAGCCAACATGGGTTGCCAGTTTACTGTGAAATAAACAGTAAACATATTTACATATAGTAAAGTACTGTAATATCTTAATATTGTATAAAACAATACACAACCCAATGCATTTACTCATTTGGCTGATGGACTTGCACAAGCATGATGGCTTGGTGGTGCTGGGAATTGAACACACAGCCTTCTGATCAGTGGCTTAAACGTTAACCACCGAGCCACCACAACCACACCACATCACCCCGACTAGCTTGCAATGATTCAACTACTTCTACCACTGAATAAACTCCACTAAACGATTGCATTGAATCAATGCAAGCTAACTGAGCAAGTTGTGGTGACTCAGTGGTTAAGGTTTTGAGTCACAGATAAGAAGCGTGCATGTTCAAATACCAGCACCACCAAACTGCCTTGATTAGGTCCTTGACCAAGACCCTTCAGCTCAGTTGTATCCTGCTTTGAGCAAATCTACTGGGTTATGTGTTATTTTATACTATGTAAGATATTACAGTTCTTTATTGTAAATATGTTTTACAGTTGTTTACTTTATATTTTACAGTACTTTATTGGCAATCCAGGCTGCCAGTAAATTACTGTAACATCTACAGTATTTTTTTTTTTACAGTGATGATGCATGGGGTGAGTACAAAGATGCATCTTCTAGTGACATTATAGTTTCTTTTATTGGGAAGGACTTATAAACCAATAAATCCTCAAGATACTTCTCATGATTTTCTTGTAATTTAGCACCATCCTAAAAACTGCTACATTACTTATTTGACAGTACTTTAGCCATTTACTATACTTATTTATTCATTTAAGGCATTTGGTTGACACCCTTATCCAACTTACATTTATCTCCTTTATACAACTGAGCAGTTAAGGGTTAAAGGTCTTGCTCAAGGGCCCAGCAGTGGCAGCTTGGTAGTACTGAGAGTACTGTACTCAAGACCTTCTAATCAATAGTCCAACAGCTTAACAACTGAACTACCACTACCCCTATTTGGTTATATACACAGTTACATACAATCAAGAATTACTGGTACTCTTGGTAAAGGTTACAAAAAAAAAATTATCTGTGGTGAATTAGATCTTGGAGCTTCAATTTAAAAAAGTATATTTATTTGAAGAAAATAATAATTTAAAAAAAATCAAAAATACATTTTAATTAAAACTATATGTGTCACAATAGTTGGCACCCCTGCTTAGTTCTTTGTGCAACCCTTCTTTGTCAGCATAATCTTCTTTTATAATGCTTGATGAGATAAGAATACGGAGCAAGGAATCTGAGAGTACTCCACAATACAGAAACTCTCCACAACCTCCAAATCCTCTCTTGTGGACTTTCAGCTAACCCCACAGGTTTTTAATGGGGTTTAGGTCAGGAGACTGGGATGGCCATGTCAGAAGCTTGATTCTGTGGTCATTGAACCACTTTAGTAAGGATTTGGACATACATTATGTTTTGGATCACTTTTCTACCAGAAGATCAACCATGACCCAGTTGTAACTTCTTGGCAGAGGCAGGCAGATACAAGGTTCCCAGGGCCAGCACAGATCCTCCACCATACTTAACACTGGGGAGTAGGTTCTATTCTGTATAACCATCCTTCTTTTAAGCCAGACTCACCTTGAGTGTTTCTTGCCAAACGATTCGATTCTTTGTCTCATCTGACCATAGAACCAGTTTCCTGAGTTCAAGTAGTATCTAGCATCTAACTCCAGATGCTTACATCTGTGTTTAGAGGACAAAAAGGTTTTTCCTTTGGCACACCTTCCAAATAGTTTGTTGGCATTGAGATGGTGTCTAATTGTATATTTGGAGATTTGATGACCTCAGAATGGTGCAATCTTCTGCATACAGCCCTGTGCAAAATTAAAGTAAATAACAGTTAATTTTTGGTTGTTTATCCCTTACTTGCAATAACTGCATCAAGCCGGCGACCCTACGACATCACCAAACTGTTGCATTCCTCTTCTCTGATGGTTTTCCAGGCTTGTACTGCATCTTCTTTCAGTTGTTGTTTGTTCTGGGGGGTTTCTCCCTTCAGTCTCCCCTTCAGGAGGTGAAATGCATGTTCAATTGGGTTAAGGCCTGGTGATTACCTGGACAGTCTAAAACCTTCCATTTTTCCCCTGATGAAGTCCTTTGTTGTTTTGGAAGTGTATTTTCGGTCATTGTTTTGCTGCATGATGAAGTTCCTCCCAATTAAATTGGATGCATTTCTCTTTAAATTGGCAGACAGGGTGTTTCTGTAGACTTCTGAATTCAGTCTGCTGCTACCATCATGAGTTACATCATCAATAAAGATTAGTGAGCCCATTCCAGAAGCAGACATGCAAGCCCAAGCCATGGTGTTACGTCCTCCGTGCTTGACCGATGACCTTGTGTTGTTTTGGATCTTGAGTTGACCCTTTTTTCTCCACAATTTGGTAGAGGGTAATCTGGGTTCCAGAACTTGGTATTTCTTTGTGAATTCCAATCTGGCTTTCTGATTCTTACTGCTGATGAGTGGTTTGCATCTTGTGGAATGGCCTCTATATCTCTGCTCTTGAGCTCTTCTTTGAACAGTGGATTGTGATACCTTCACCCTGCCCTGTGGAGGTTGTGGGTGATGTCACTGACTGTTTTGAGGTTTTTCTTCATAGTTCTCACAATGTCATTAATTTCAGTAATGTCAATAATTAATGACAACTGTCATTAATTTCAGTTGTTTTCCTTGGCTCACCTGTTTGATGTCTGGTTGTTAGCACACCAGTGGTTCCTTTATTTTTCAATCCAAATTGTTATAATGGTTATAATATAAAATTATAATGTTATAATATAAAATTATCCTTTTTAACAAAAAATACAGACTTCACAGGCAAAACCCAAGGTTCAAATCAATAGTAGACATTCAGGTCTATTAATTATTTAAACAATCAATCTAACAGGGCACACCTGGACAACAAGAAACACCTGTCGGTCACATGTTGCTATATTTTTGATCACTTGATTGACCAAAATTGGTGGGTTCAAACAAAAGTTTCCATTTTCTAAGTTGTTTAACACATATAGATGTAAATATCAGGATATAAAAGCTTAAATCCTTATCAATCATCTCATATTGATCCCAAACTAAAATGTCTTCAGTTTACAGCAAAAACAAAGTAAGGCACCATACACACACATTTTCACAATTATTTACACTTCAGGCAATTTAAAGTAGCCAGTCCACCTTCAGAGAACACAGAGGAAATCCATGTGGACACATGGATAACATACTGTACACAGAAATACACAGGTCACTAACCTGAGCCCAGGCTCAAACCAGGGACCCTGGAACTGCAAGGTGGCATAGGAACCTCTGCACTATCATACCACACCATGTAAGGTCAAATTTAAAACTCAATTAATTCCAGGCACTGAAAACCTATTCTCCTCCTGTTGGTGCAGAAGAATCAGATATGAATTATGAATAGAACCAGAAATAGACAGCACTGTTGTCTACATGCAAATCAATCCCATGTGCCCCAAACATAACTGCTTGTCACTTTGCATAACATATAAGATTGTGCAAGCCTCACTCTGATAATGCAATAAGGGAGAAGGCCACCCGAGGCTCTCCACTAGTAGCATGAAATCAAGCAACAGAAAACCACATCAGACAGAGTTAGAGGTATGATTTATTTGTTTTACTGGACTAATTTTAGATTTCTGATTTCTGAAAGCAAAAACTGGAAAATGAACAGCCAGGAACGCATGGTGAGCAAAATTTTCCTTTGATAGTACACATGATACTTAATTTATTTTCAGCTCAAATCCAAACATTCCTCCAAGGTTCTCCTGAAGATGTCCATATCATAACATAATAGCATTGTGATAGGACCATGCGTCTAGAATACAACCCAACTAATAGGTCAGATCACTTCAGTCTTTCAGGAATGATGCAAACTTTACCACCATGTTCACTCTCGAGAGACGTGCTAGCTAAATTCAGCTGTCATTTCCCACCACATACCCTTAGACTAGTTTAGGTGTTTGAATATGATTTAAAAGCTGACCTTGTTGCTCAGATACAAACAGATGGTTAAATGAAGTAAACACATGGAGGGTCAGCACACACTAAGACCTCCACCACATGGTGCCGCTGACAAAGCAGTTAAGTACTGCTGTATGAGTGGAAACTTCTGTGCTTCCGTAAATCAAACAGTAAGCACTTAGATCTCTCTATAATGCGTGACTTTATGAGCTAGTTCACATAGATGTTATGTCCTCTGTAAAACAGTTTTCTTTAAAGAGACACATCAAGGACCACAGTAAAATAGTGGACATTTCGATCTAGCTTTTGAACTTAAACACTCTGAGTGTAAATTCAGTGCTTTCAGTTTTTGCTATGATGCTTTATATTTGTAGTATGGGGTTTGAGAGGTATGCGATGACACCAAACTAGACAGTAAGGTCTAGCTAAATATTGCTGATTGACGATTATATTGGCCATGACTTCTTGGGGGAAAGGGGTGCTGGTTGAAGGGGGGGTGTTGACTGATTCAGGGAAATAAGAAGAGGGCGTGTAGTCTCTAGCATTAGCATTTAGTCAGGGTTTTTTAAATTACCGGTGCATAAGGTCAGTAACGCTTGAAAAACTGAAATTGGGATTATAAATAAACCTAATGTGTTATTAACTGTAATTAAGAACCACTAATTACAGAAAGACCATGTTTCATTTTTTCATTTGATTCATTTGATCCCCCATTCATGTATTGTGAGAGAAGACATTCCATGTGTGGAAGGCTAGCACAGCTCTGTTTGGCAAGCATGGACAAGGGAAGCTAAAATGCATCAGAGAAACATTTTATTGCCCTGCTCCAAAGTCAGACATTATTAAGGCTATTATTAATGCAATTTATGTTTGTTGATTTTAAAGCTGCAGACACCACTTTTTTCTGACAGAAATTTAAATTGACAGATTGACAGCCATTGCGATAGTTGGAATCTCTCAGTGATTCCCGATGCTATCGTCACTCATCTCAAGTGAAACACCCTAAAACCCAATATCGTGGTTTTCAGGATATTATGTTATATGCTTCTAAGTTATAAGCATGTTGTTTATAAGCATTTTTAAAGAAAATGACATTAAATATCATATAACTTTGTAGTAATGAGAGCATCACATATTAAAACGGTCTTGCCTAAGGGATCACATTTAGTTTCAGTGGAAGGCTTCTAAGAGCAAAGAATGCTGTCAGATTGCACATTTATTATAAAAAAGTAGACAGTCAGGCTGTGGGTAGATTTAGCTGTCTTATCAATCATACTTTCTAAATGGAAAAGTTTGTATTAAACTTTGAAAAAACACAACCTTGTTTTTGAAATGGCAGGACTTTGTTCTAGATTGTGTTTTCAGAATTGTTTAGAGGAAAAAAAAAATGGCCACAGATTCACAGTCATGGCAGATTCGACTACACATCATAATCTGCCTGGTCTAGTCTGGCCGTGTATGCTGAATTTTATCAGAAAACATGGCCTTGCTTCAGACATAATGAAACAATAAATGCACCAGGACCTACCAAAGCTTTGCCATTCTCTCTACTGCTTATCTTAACATGGACAGATGAAACCACAAATCTGTTTGCTGTTGGAAAAGCCATTACTGCACTGGCAGTGTTTTTCCATGTATTTTTGAATGTGATTTGTTTCCAAACAATCCCATATGTATGATGGTTTAATTTTATTGTCTAATTTCAAAAGCAAACAAACAGACACACAAATTAGCAAATGAATAAACAAATTAAAAAAGATATTAATACATACATACAGTTATTAATTAATACATAAAATAAGGTTGAGTAAGCAAACACATAGGCGGAGGCCAATCTTGGAAAAAAAACAGAAAAAAAAAAGTAAAAAATACGTTTACTTTTCTTTGACAGTTTGAGGCTTTATCCTTATGCTTATTTTTGTTTGATTTCAGAAAGGCGAATTATTGTCATTAGTATGGATGATTGTAATATAAACTATTGGCAATTGAAAGTTCTTTAATATAAGCTACAGTCTTTAAAGGATATTAAATAATGTCTGAGCTATGGTATAATTAGAACTAACTTCATTATCTCATAATATGACAGAGCAGTAGTCTTTTTAACACAACGAAGGAACAAAATTAAAGTCCCTCCTTTTTTGAATTGTGAAATTTCCAGTGAATGGAGGCTTATCTGCTTCTATGTTCCATGCTTTAAATATTAGTCTTGCTTTGTAGTCACCTTCTAAGCAACTTAGTGCTTATTTTTATTTTTAGAAATATATATACTCTATGGCCAAAATTTATGGACACCTGCCCATCATACCCATATGTGCTTTTGGAATATCCCATTCCAGATTTAGTCCCCCCTTTGCTGCTATACTCCAATCTTCTGGGAAGGCTTTCCACTAGATTTTAGAACATGGCTATAGGGATTTGCACATTCCGCCACAAGGAGCATTGGTGAGGTCAGGCACTGAAGTTGGGCAAGGAGACCTGATGCGTAGTCTGCGTTCCAGTTCATCCCAAAGGCATTCAGTGGGGTTGAGGTCAGGGCTTTGTACAAGCCACTTGAGTTCTTCCACACCAACCTTGGCAAACCATATCTTCATGGACCTCGCATTGTGCACAGGAGCATTGTCTTGCTGGAATATGTTTGGGGCCCTTAGTTCCAGTGAAGGGAAATTGTAATGCTACAGCATACAAAGACATTCTAGACAATTGTGTGCTTCTAACTTTGTGGCAACAGTTTTGGGAAGACACACATATAGGTGTGATGGTCAGCTGTCCACAATCTTTTGGCCATGTAGCGTATGTGTTTGGCAATATAGTCTTGGCCATATAGTCTATGTCCCAGGGAAAAAATGCTAAGAAAATATAAACAGAAAGGTAGAACATTTGGAGGTTTTTGCACCAAAACAACCATCGAGAGAAGAACAAAGAGGTCTTCCCTGTGAAAAGGTCCAGGAAAGTCACAACATTTTGGCTTTTTAGTTGTTGCACATTTTTTTTAATTGAGGGCATAATATGGCTGGTGTATTCTCAGTCACAGTATCTGTATTTATTATTTTAGTTTCAACCATAGCATTTCACTGGAGCTTGTGTTTACAGTATAATATAATTTTTATTCTATCTGTCAGCAACTTGGAGCATTAGTAGAATAAACTGTTAAGTAATGTAACTCTTTGTAAACACATTGGAATAAGCACTGATGCTATAGATGCTACAGAGGTTAAAAAATGAAAAGAAGATAAATATACTGTATATCAGGTAAATCTCCTATATAGATACATTTTGTAAGTATACAGTTACTGAATTTAGCCTATGGTGCTGTGCACAGTTTCTCTGTCACCCTTTACAACATTCATCAGTGTAATAGGACTAATGCTGACCATATGTTGCTTGAGTAGTGGGACATTCTCAGCACTGCGTTGACACTGACATGGTAGTGATATTAAAGAGGGTGTTGCTCTAGTACAAGAATATCAGCATTGCTTGGATTTATAAACACTGTGAACTGTTTGGTCAATTTATTAGAAATACCTACTATCATCCTCTTTGTGGGTGTATAATTGGAGACTATAGGTCAATGTTGTCCATGAACAGGTTGTGGTAATCATCCTCTTTTGATCACAGCACTGCTGTTGGCTGGATGTTTTTGGTTGGTGGACTGTTTCTCAACCTGGTGGTTACAGTGACATTTAAAATATCCCAGCAATACTGCTGAACTTAACACACGTACTGCTGTGCTGAGCATGGTCCCTGACAGAAATAATATCTTGCCAGTGATGATCCCATTAATGGTGATGATCTGACATTCCAATGTGATATTTTAGGGTAATGGGGCAATTTAGGGTATAGAGGACTATAGCTACATACGGTGATCTATAACAAAATACATTTTGTGTGTTATAAAATGAAATGCTTTATAGTTATTGTCATAAATCATTGAAGACTGAATTTCAGCTTTTGTCCACCTATCTTAAAATGAGCCAGTGTTTTGTGATATAATGCCTATCTCTTCCTCAATGCAGCTGGAGACTCTTTCAGTTTAGTGTCACATTTTACAATTAGAACCATCATGTCCTTTTCTACCCGATGCAAAATCCCTATAATGCAGAAACCGGTATGTAGTGGTGGTAGAAATGTTTCCAATACTCGGATAGGTCCAAGGGTAGAATAAAAGGAACTTCAGTGATGAATCACCATTGCCTTTGCAATTTCGTCCAAGACTATTCTTAGTCCATGTCAGAGGAACCAGCCCCTATTGTATTTTGCTGCTGATAATGCACTTTTTAAAAGTGTGAAACCACTGAAATACTTCAATGCAATATTATATTTTCTTGCTATTTTGTTTCCTATGATAAGGTCAGAGAGAAGAAAATTCAGAAAGTAAAAGTGAGAGAAATATGAAAACAAATATGTAACATTATAACATTCTTGTTTCTGCATTTTTTTGGGATGGGTAGAGAAAGATTCACTGCATAAAATTGAGAAAGTCACTGTACATATATAATATACAAATTGAAAACCATTTAAGGAAAACCCAGTGGCTCTATTATAACAAAATGTTATTCTGACATTTCTATGACGACAGATTTCTTTCTTGGTGTTATAAATGTGCTAGACTGCAGTACAGTTCCAGAGACTTGGTTGCTTCTCTGATTAAGGCCCTTCTTACCTATTCACTGACCTTTGGTGGAAACAGAGTTGCAGTCATGCCATATTCTTTCCATATCTATTTTTTAAAATAATGGATTTAATAGTGCTCCATTATAATTTGTTCGAAGGTAGAGATATCTTTTTTGTAACCAAACCCTGACTGAAAATTTTCTAAAACTTTGGGTAGTACACACCAATAGGGGTGAATACTTATGCAACAAGTGTCTTATTAAGGTGTTGAGCTACCATGAGGCACCAAAACAGCTTTAATGCGCCTTTCTTCCCAAATCTGGTGACTGCGAAGGCCATAGCATATGATTTACCTAATTTCTGGATGATTTTGCTATTTTAGATAAGCTTCCTCCCTCATGATGACATCTATTTTCTGAAGTACACTTTTCCCTTTCCAGCAAAACAACACCACAACATGAAGCTGCCATCCCCATCCTTCACAGGTGGGATGGTCTTCTTTGGATTAAATGCCTTATCCTTTTC
>CM040455.1:7224541-7264980 GCA_022758105.1 Pangasianodon gigas | reverse complement strand
CTGCGAAGGCCATAGCATATGATTTACCTAATTTCTGGATGATTTTGCTATTTTAGATAAGCTTCCTCCCTCATGATGACATCTATTTTCTGAAGTACACTTTTCCCTTTCCAGCAAAACAACACCACAACATGAAGCTGCCATCCCCATCCTTCACAGGTGGGATGGTCTTCTTTGGATTAAATGCCTTATCCTTTTCCTCCATACATATCGCTGAGCATTATGACCAAACAGTTTAATTTCTGTTTCGTCTGACCAGAGAAAACTCCTATAAAAGCTGGTGATCACATGCAGACATCAGTCTGGCTTTCTTAGGCCGATTTTGGAGTAGGGCTTCTTCCTTGCAAAACAGTCCTTCAGGCCATGGTGATGTACTTAATGGTGGATGTACATACTTGGTTACCTGATGCTTCCAACTCCTTAACCAGTTCATTTGTTGTTGTCTTGGGGTTCAGTTCATTTGTGGTGCAGATGCTTGTGGTACCTTCAGTTGTTTCAGTTGTTTGGAGGACTTGGACTTGTGGGGAGATATATATATATATATATATATATATACACACGCTGTGTATATAGTTATCTAATCAGCCAATCATGCAAAAAATTATGCAGGTACAGGTCAAGCGCTTCAGTTAATGTTCACATCAAACAACAGAATGAAGAAAAAGTGTTATCTCTGTGACTTTAACTGTGGCATGGTTGTTGGTGCCAGAAGGGCTGGTTTGAGTATTTCAGAAACTGCTGATCTCCTGGGATTTTCACACACAGTCTCTAAAGTTTACACAGAATGGTACGAAAAACAAAAACACTGACTGAGCGACAGTTCTGTTGGTGGAAATGCCTTGTTGATGAGAGAGGTCAGAGGAAACATTGGTTTGCCCTGACAGGAAGGATATAGTAACTCATATAATCACTCTTTACAACTGTGGTGAGCAGAAAAGCATCTCAGCATGCACAAAAAATCAAATCTTGTAGTAGATGGGCTACAACAGCAGAAGACCACATTAGGTTCAACTCCTGTCAGCCAGGAACGAGAATCTGAGGCTTTCATGGCCATACGCTCATCGAAACTGGACAGGTGAAGATTAGAAAAATATCACCTGGTCTTTTTCCAGTCTTCAGCTGTTAGTTTCAGGATGTGGAAGTACATTTAGGATCATTAAGTTTAATGATTGACTTTTCACAGTGTCAGCTTTTTTTTTTTTTTAATCTTTTTAGCTATCTTAAAGAGGCTCTTGACCCCTTCCTCCTCTACACTCCCTCTCCTTCACCAGGATGATAACTGGGGCATACTTAGATTTGTTTGAGAGCACTACTTTGGCATGTGGCTGGCCGAAGTGTGAGTGGGGGCTCTGCCATTTGATCTAGCTGGAGTACCTGGGCATCAGAAGAGCCATCAGCGGTACTACTCAATAGTGTTGGAGGAATGGAACTCTCCATTTACTTTTGCCCAAAGGTTCCTTGTCTCCTGCAGATGCTGCTTGAGGGCTGACCTGAAGCAGCCATAGAGGTTTGTTGAATCGGTAGCGCTTGTTGAATGGTAGTAGTTTGTTGAGTGGAGAAGTGTGTCATCCAACTGGACCATAGCCCAGCCCAGAGTGGGTATGGTGCCACCAACCTGACATACTGGCTCAAACCATCCAGCTGGCCAAGGACCACATGTCCATGTTCATGGACCAAGTGGACCCACACACTGACCTCCCCACTCAAAGAACTCAAGCCAAAGATGAATTTGAGACAATAGATCAAAATCTCAGGTTTCATTTCCTTATCTTTACATCTAGATGTGTAAAACAATTTAGAACATGACAACTTTTGTTTGAACCCACCCATTTTAGATTATTATTTAGATTGATTGTTTAAACAATTAATAGCTCTGAAAGTTTACTTTTGGTTAGCCCTGGGTCCACTATCTTTGTGAATACCAGAGAGCTGTCTATGGAAGAAAAGCAAGCCATTTTGAAAAGAGGGAAAATCAATCAGAGCCATTGCACAAGCATTGGCCATAACCAATACAATAATTTGGAATGTCCTGAAAAAGAAAGAAACCACTGGTGTATTAAGAACCAGACATGGAACAGGTCTGCCAAGGAAAACACTCTGTACTTGAAGACAGAAAAATTGTGAGAAATGTGAAGAAAAACCCAAAAACAACAGTCAGTGACATCACCAACGACCTCCACAGAGCAGGGGGGATGTATCACGATCCACTGTTCAAAGAAGAAGATCAGAAATATAGAGGTCATACAAAAAGATGTCATCAGCAGTAAGAATCAGAAGGCCAGATTGGAATTTGCGAAGAAATACAGAGATGAGCCACAAAAGCTCTGGAACCAAGATTAATCTCTACCAAAGTGAGGGAAAGGCCAATGTTTGGACAAAGAAAGGTTCTGCTCATGATCCAAAATATCAGAGCTCATCGTTCAAGCATAGTGGAGGTAGTGTCATGGCTTGGGCTTGCATGGTTGCTTCTGAAATGGGCTCAGTAATCTTTACTGATGATGCAACTTATGATCATATGCACCCAATGATCTGATTGAGAGGAACTTCATCATGCAGCAAGACAATGACCTAAAACACACTGCCAACACAACAAAAGACTTCACTGGGGGGAGAAGGTTTTAAATTGGCAAAGTCAATCACCAGACTTTAACCCAATTGAGCACACATTTCACCTCCTGAAGAGGAGGCTGAAGGGAGAAAACCCCAAAACAAACCACAACTGAAAGAAGCTGTGGTACAAGCCTGGTAAAGGATTACAAAAAAAGAATGCAACAGTTTGGTGATGTCATTGGGTTGCTGGCTTCATACAGTTTTGCAAGTGAGGGATATGCAACCAAATATTAAGTGTTATTTGCCATACCAATACTTTGTATGGGACTGTGTATGGGCCAAAACATGAAAAAAGGTGGGTAGTCCCTACTTTTCCCACCCACTGATTTTGGGAGAGGACTTAGGACAGGGTGGGTCTCATCAAGTAAGACGATGTGAAGTATGCATGGTCTTGGAAGCAAATCCACTTCCTGGTACACCTTTGGCATAGAAATCTCTCCTTGAGACCCTTGTGGACTTCGCTCTTGAGCAGTCTGGCAAAAGAACTTTAAAGGACACTTTCAACCTGGTCACTATTGGAAATCAGTGGTGGAATTGTTGAAGCTGGGTTAGTGCTACCAGTTGTTGATCACAAAATGTTGCAGGGAAATGCTTTCCATGCAGCTCATTATACTGTAACTTCTGGGTGATGCACATCAGTGCATTACCCACTTTTCACCTTATCGAGATTCCCTGTGAAAGAATTGATATGCATCTCATCAGGTCATTAGACTGGGAAACACTGGGATATCACCTTGTATTAGTCCTTGTGTACTATCTGTTGCAGAATCTTCATGCAGTGTCCTTGTGGGTGATCTCCATGAAGAACCAAGGCACTATTTCACATAATTTTCTGAGCTAGGATGCTGAAAAAGATCCTAACTGTTCAGAGCACATCCTTTATTTCATGTACATTATACAACTTTATTGTTGAGAATCTATGAGTTAGTAAAGCATTTTAAGAAGATGCTTAAATATATGATTCATAAGTTAATACTCAATCAAAATTGGGATACATGGTTAAAAGCCCTATTATTTGCATTCTGGATGGTGCCCCAGGCCTCCTAATTTTCCTACTTTCAGTTATTATATGACCAGAAGCCCAGGGGTGTTTTTGATGTAATTAAGAGAAACTGGAGGAAAGTCCAATACTCAGAAAAAGTGAGGTTCAGTACATCCTTCACCTGCCACAAAACTCCACACACTAGGTCACATATTGTGGGAGAATTTGATCTGGGCCCAGGAAAGGCAACAACAGCTCTAGATATTCCCAGCTGAGTCAATTTGCACTGGGAGATAAAGGCCTTGCATTATTCTCTACCTGTAACTCAAAATTATTCACCAAGTAGCAAAGACCCTTCAAGGTCATGCAGCAGGTTGGAGAGATTGAGTATGGGGTTTTGAGAATAGATGGGGGAACACACAGCAAGCACACCACCTCAATCTCCTGAAACAGCAGAGACAAGCAGGTCCGGTTGCTACAGCAGCAAGATTGGGAATTTTGAGTGCTCAAAAACATAAAATCCCACACCAACTCCACATGTTTCCTCCCCTGCTTAGGCTCACAGACCTCATAGAACACCACATTGAGACTCCCCCCTGGTGCCATGTGCAGCCTACTTACCTGAGCAACAAATAAAAGTTGTTCAGGAAGAATTGCAGAAAATGGTAGAGAACCTCGAGAGTAACAGAAGAGTCTCAAGGTTCTCTACCATTTTCTGCAATTCTTCCTGAAGACGTTGTGTTTGTTGGAAAATCCCAATTGTGGTTGTTGGATAGGATGGTCAGTTTTTACATGAATTTCCACAAGGTGCGCATTTATGGATTGGCTAAGTGAGATTTGTTTTTATTTGACAGTGGTTTTGATCAAGGGCTATTAGTAGACTCCCTTATTGCCAAAGTCCAAGGAAAAAAGCCTTGCTCCACATTGTTCAGGTACCATCTACATTCCAACAACTAATAGACTGCATTCTATGGCCCCACTATGCATATGCCAATTAAATGTCTCTCTAAAAAAATTTTTTATTCTGTTTTTCTTACTTTTTTGGTGTGTCATTGTGGTAAACTAAAAGTGATAAGCATCATGTGGTGGGGTGAGATGGTGGCACAGCCAAGCGGCAGTGCCCAGCTGGTCTCACTCCATCACAGGGCGTACTGAGGTGAGTCCCAAGGTTACAGTGGAGCAGGTACTAGTGGCTGTAGGCAAGTTGATGGATTTTGCAAACATCATGTTGGGCACCACGGATGAATAAGGCGGTGATCGTATTTGTGAATGAAAAGCAATTTGTTTATCAAAAAATTTAGCACAGAATCATGGTAAGTGGAGAATTGTTTTTTTTTTTTTGTTCTCACTGCTCAGAACTCGCCGAGTTGCGTTTGATCAAGTTGGGTCAGTGCAGTCAAGGACACTTTACAATAGTGATACAATAATACATAACAATGAACAGTCATGGACAAACACATAGAAATGAAAAACACAGTATAGTATATATAAAAAATAGTATAGTCGTTGAGGGCAAATACATAGCAACACATTGACAAAGACAAATAACACTGAGAAAACAAATAAGTTTTAAGTTTATTTAAACTCAGAGACAGAAGTGATACTGCGAAGAGTCAGAGGGAGTGAATTTCAGATCTTGGGTGCTACTACTCTGAATGACCTGCCACCCATAGTAAAGAGGCATGGTCTAGGGTCAGAGAGGAGTCCGGATTCAGAAGAGTGAACGCATCAGGTTGTAGGGGAGAAGCAGTTCACTGAGGTAGCGAGGTGCCAAACCGTGAAGTGATTTAAATGTAAGCAGGATTATTTTATATTTAATGCGAAATGAAACTGGGAACTAGTGAAGAACAAAGAAGATTGGAGTAATGTGAGATGAGTGCTTGGTATGTGTAAGAATTCTAGCAGCAGAGTTTTGAATATATTGTAACCTAGCAATTGAGCTAGCAGGTAAACCAAGAAGAGGGCATTGCAATAATCAAGACCTGAGGATATAAATGCATGAACCAGTGTTTTGGCATCTTTGAGACTAATGAAGGGATGAAGGCAAGCAACGCAACAAAGGTGAAAAAATGCAATTTTAGGTGGTGCTATGCTAATGGAAAGCAATGGTGTAGAAATAGATAATGATGGTGCAGTTGCAGAAAATGCTGCTATGGCAGTAGGTAATACTTCTGTGGTAATGGAGAGTGCTGGTAATGCGATGAGCAATGATAGTTTGATAATGGGGGATTCTGATGTGGCTACAGAAAACACAGGTATGATTTTGGAGAACACTGTGGTGGTTGAGGAGAGCAGTAAAATGGCTAGGGAGAATACTAGAAGAGTTAGGGAGAAAGCTGGTGTGGTCATTTGAACTGGTATAGAGATTGCTGATGTGGTTATAGAGAATGATGGAAATATTACAGAGATTACTGATGTGGGTATGGGGCATGGTAATAGCACTGGTGCTGCTGCTGTAAAGAAAAAGAGATGAGATTACCAATTTCATAGACAAGACTTTTGAAATGGTTGTAGACATCTGATTTTTCTTCCAGACACAGATAAATTTTTAACATCAGTAACAAAGCTACAAAAAGATGCTACCGTGAAGGACCTAAGCCAACAAAAAAGATATCACTTGTGAAAAATAACAAAGCTACAGAAAAAAATAAGAAAAAGACATTTAAAGCTATATAATAAAATGGTCAAGTTACCTCACCTGGGTCGCTTTCTTTTCTGCACAGCTGTCCTCATCTGTTCTTTTTTCATCTACTTATTCTTGCTTATGGAGAAGCTTAGAGTCAATATCAATTGGGGAAGGGACAGGAATAAACAAGCTGTAGAATAAACAGAATTTATTGAACATAAAAACATTGATGTAGTCTTGTTATAGGAAACACATAGCGACAAAGAAAATGAGACAGAATGGGGAATGTGGTGGGAAGATTTTATATCTCAAAAATTGATAGGAACAAAATTAACAGTATTATATATCCCAGTGGGTTTCAAATCATCTCATGGTCACACTAGACTTTATGTTGTCCAGCACTGCAGCAATCCAGCAAATCTGGATCTTACTGGCATTTTAATGTAAGCTGCTTCAAGATCAAGATTTCTGGTTTAAATTCACATTATTTTGGGAGGAATGGAGACAAAGAAGGGAGAATTTGATTCCTTAGGCACCTGATGGGGGGGTTGGGAAACGACAAATAAAATGTTTTGCCAGCAATACATCATACACACAAAAAGCAATAATAAAGGGCACCAAGAGTTGGAGAGGCAGATAGGAATACTGGAAAATGAAATAATTACTAAGAATGACACAGGGAAGAGGAATTCTCTAGAAATAAAGAAGTAAAGAAGGCACTAGGTTCCTATCTTCATAAGCAGGCTATGGGGGCCCTTATCAGAGTCCAAATCTCTAACATTAAAGACACTGATGCACCAACAGCCTACTTCTTCAACCTAGAACAGAGAGCCAGACCTCCAAATCAGATGCTGTACCTAAGGCACCCTGATGGAACTACAGCACCAACAGTAGCAGAAATGAAAAAGATTACAGTGATCTTTTATAAGGAACTGTACCAAGCAGATGACACTGACCTACAATGCAGAGAGGAGCTACTGAAGGAGTTGCCAAAACTGAGAAAAGCACAAACAGAAACTTTGGACCTGGACATTGAACCCCATGAACTAGCTATTGCAGTACAGCAGTTATCCACTGGGCAAGCACTCTTCATTACAATCTTCATTACAAAACAGGAAGACATTCAAGCTCTTACTCACAGTCTAGCTGTGTATCAAGGAGCATGCCCACAACATGCCCATTCTATCATAGAGAGGAAATGCTAGACCATCTTTTTTAGAGATGCAATAGATTAGCAGCAATGTTCAGTACACTGGGAGCCTGGGTAGGGAAGATTAGTCAAATACTGACAAAGAACCTTTTCATTTTTGGTTCTAAACGCCTCGTTGCAGAGGAAGAAATGATCTGTTTTTAATAGGCCAGGCCAAACTAGATACAGTACAAGGCTCATACGAAAAAGCAAAATGAAAGGCAGTGGACCACTGAACCTGGAACTGATGCTAAAAACCCTTTTAAAGGCCAGACTCAGAATTAAATTTGCTTACTCCAAAATGACACACATACTGCAGGACTTCTGTAAGGTTTGGGGGCAGGGCGAGTTTTTATGTGCCATTGAAAATGAATCACTAATATTACTCTTTAAACAGAAACATTCATTCCTAAATGAAATGGCTTTATATGTAATATTTGTGTGTTTTTAAAGAAGGTCATTGTACAAATAAAGTTTTTTTTTTGAAGTCAAGTCATTTCCTCTCTCTCTCTCTCTCTATCTCTCTCTTATCGTATATGTGGCCATTAGCAAAGCAAAGCAAAAGCTGAGCAGAAAGCTGCCATGTAATTTGTGTTGAAAAATCTTTTACATTGCATTACCAATTGACTACAATGCCAAGGCCCAAATAAAAGCTTGTGTGTGCACTTACCCAGGGTCTGCTGTGTCCTCTAAGTGGTGCACTGGCAAGATTGTTACAACGGGTTTAAGTGTCCCTGTTCAAATTATTTTAAATATTAAAATATTTCCTGATTTATGAGTTACCTTATCAAATACTAAAATGTTTTCAAATGCCCTAGAATAACACACATCTGCGGTACATGTAGGGCAGCATCGTAAAATGTAATAAGATACAGTATATGCATGTACATCTTGTAATAAGATATATGCGTGGCTTGGATCGGGTAGTGGCAATGCATACTGCCTGGAAGTAAGTGTTGCCCATAGACTTACAATTTATGCTGATTTCTACAGGTCTTTTTTTTCCTTTAAAATATAACAGAATTAATGCATGTAAGGCATTTTGTACAGCAAGAAATATCTAATTTTTTCTTAGAGTCTGAATATTTTTCATGTTTCATGACTTAAATTAAAAACAAAAAGTAACACCAACAGTGTCCTTCAAATATTATGACCTGTAGTTTCCTACAGACATGTAAATAAGGTCTGGTAACAAAGGTCTGTTTTTTCTTCCAGTATGCCCAAGGCTGTGGTCTCTACTCCCTGCAAACTCTACAGCAGACATATTCAAACTTTGTTCCCAATGAGCCCCACTTGCCTACGCCTATTATGAAAATAACATGAAAATAAGTTTTAAAGTACAGCAGAAGGGGGCAAACAATAAGAAACATAATAGTACATTTCCAGTATAATCCTTTTATAAAGTGAGCAAGTTAAGTCAATGTTCTAGACCTGGGTAATACTCAATGAGACAAATACACATAAACACACTGTTTGTTGTTAATTTTACTGTGCTGAAGAGTCCTGCAGAGAATCTGAGATGTAGTGAAAATTAGAGATTGTGGTTGTTGAGTTGAGACCACTCGATTCTAATCCAATCAAAGTCCCATGCCTATGGCCATTCCCTGTACATAGAGAAACAAAGAGAGACAAAAAGCCTAGAAGAGACTGGCTTCATATTCTGGAATCCCTGAAATTTGTAATTACTTGCCTCTTCATCATGTCAAAAACTGTCATAAATCTTTCCAGGCTGAAATATAATATCCTCTCATACCATTTAAAAAAAAATCAAGTTCATGTCCATAAAACAGTTACATATTATTAATTAATTATTACAGTTACATAATAGACAGTGAGCAGCCAGCCTGAGTTATCAAGGTAATTTATAGCATGACAGTGGCTGGCCACAAATTGACTTCTGAAATCATGATCATGGTCCATGGCTGTTTATCCATTTCACTTTGGCCAGAGTCTCTCTCTCTCTCTCTCTCTCTCTCTCTCTCTCTCTCTCTCTCTCGCTCTCTCTGACTCCTTATCGAACAGTGCACTGCTTTAGCTTTGTCTGATTATTTATGTCTGTCATTTCGTGGTTCAGTGGCTGTCTGAACTTACTGGCTGCCAGACCAGGGGCTTGGAGAAGAACAACCTCACACAACTACAACCAGACCCATGCAATCATTTGAACAAATATCAAAGCCAAAACATTTTGCTGTCTGCAATGTTGTAGCCGTAATCTTATTGTTTTGATATCCAGGTATCATTTTACTTGTGTCTTTGCCTTTTTTATAATTAATAACAACGTAAGATGCCTAGGAATCAATATGATCAGTATTACACTATGACCAAAGAACATAAAATATGATGCATTGTTTATCAAAGAAAATTACAAGTAGGTAACATCTCCAATTTAAAATTTTTCAGATTCATTTGTATTTATGTACCCAAAGAAATCACTATGTAGGGTATAACATAATAGACCATAGAGCCTATGTAGTGCACTATAGGTCCAATAAAACACCATTAAACATGCAGCCACAGAAAAGTGGTGTTTTCTTGTATTTATCTCTTTTTCACTAGAATTAATTAGCCACATGTACATTCATCTTGGTTGACTGAGTCCTAGGCCAAAGAATATCCATTTGAAAAAGTCTAGTAGTATTTTTACTATTGAATATAATAGCTACATAACAATTAAGTGATTAGTTTGTATTATATACAGTAATAGTGTAGAAGTAGTTTGTGAAAAGCAACTATTCATCTTGGGTGATCTGACATTCTAAAGAAGCCCCTTAGATTAGAAAACACAAGACCATTAGCATCAGGGATCAGCTAGCTACTGGAATTGTGGCTAAGTTTGAACAAGTATTGACAGATCAGCTGATTTGGCTTACTACTTGCTAGACATTTACTTGAATGAGTGAAAATCTGCATGGATCAACTTGGGGAAATGACATTTCATGCCAGCGTATAAAAGCTATATAGAGGAATGACAAGAAAAACCCACTTGGCTTGACTTAAGCTAACCCTAAATAGCAAAATGTCACTCTAAAACCCACTTCCGCTTTAACAGCGAACTCCCATAACACATTCATCAGCTCATTCTCTTTCACTGTTATGTGTGTGGATGGCACGGTGACACAGAAGGTAGCATTGCTGCCTCACAGCTCCAGGGTCCTGTGTTCAAGTCCTGAGCTCAGTTTACTGTCTGTGTGGAGTTTTACATGTTCTACCCGTGTTTATGTGGGCTTCCTCAAGGTTCTCCGGTTTCCTCCCACTGTCCAAAAATATGCAGGTAGGTGGAATGCTTACACTTTCCCATAGATCAGAATCACTGTGGGAATATATGTGTATGGTGCCCTGTGATGGACTGGCATACCATCCGGGGTGAATTCTGCTGCCTTGTGCCAGTGTTACTGGGATTCGCTCTAGATCCACCACAAACCTGATCAGGATAATGCAGTTACTGAAGATGAATAAATCAATGTTATGTTTGTTGTGGTGAGTGCAGGGACTACATACCCTAGCCATCAGAGTATTAGCAGTTGTAGCTTGTTTCTTGCTATATAGGGTGAGACATTTTTTCTTTTAAAAATGAAACACTCAAGCTTGGGCTTTGCATTGTGCATCTGTTCCATGCCAGTAAACCTGTTTTAAAAACTAATTGGCTTTTTGTGTGAAACCAGGGATAGTGCCACAGAATCTGTCTGCTGAGGGGAAGGCATGATAGTTGTTACAGCTGTGTCTTGCTTTTCTTTCCATAGCACTACTTTAATTAATAAAATATTACTTGAGGTAGGATGTCACGATTTTGGCTTTCCTCAAGCACTTTTGTTGCTTTATTTTCATGAGCTTCTTTTTCAGTGACTCTAGTAATTGACTCTACAGTATTCTGCAGGAAGGAGTAATACTGTACAGTATATGTAACTTACCCAGAAAGGCCTGCCAGTGAAGAGTGAAGCAGCATGAGGATCATTATCTTTTTTTCCTCAATTTATTTAGCAATATATTTATACAAAAAGGCTCCACAATTCATGCTGTGGAAGTGTTATTTTCTTCTGATTAATCTTCTCCGAATACAGCAACAGAGCTATTACAAACATACAATACTGGACAAAATGTGTTTTGACAGTATGTTTGTGATAAGCACAAAATTGCAATAAGGGCATTTTACATTGATTTCTATGAGCCAGTTCAATAGGGAGCAGCCATATGTGGAGCAACCGAATTGGGAGTAGATTCTGATCTTTAACATTACTGCATAGGTGCCTGATTTTCTTGAGGGGAATATTATTATCATTCGAGGGCATATAGGGATATCATGCACTGTCTCAGTAAGCTTTAACTGCTTGTGATTGTGCCTGTTTACAAGCAAATACAGTACACCATTAGGGTGCATCATTAAGCTCTATGTCGCAGTATAGTGTTTGTTGCTTTAAAAGATATGGGACCAGACTTTTGTTCCCAGCAGTTGCCAGTAGTCTTTGGAGCACAATGGTAATGAGTTTACTGAGTTGGTAACACTTTACAATAACAGTACATGAATAATCATGCACCAAGACCTGAATTAATACTTTCTTAAATATGAACTAATGATGAGTTAAGGCATGTACTAATCACGAACTAATGAAGTGCTAACCTTAATTTCATCTCAACCTGTTTTGTGTCATTCTCCATCCATTTCTCTTCAAATCCCACTGTAGTACTAGTACGTGCTCTGGGTGGCTAGGGCCAAGGGCACTGCTACTTTTCCCACAAGGGTGAAATTAATACAGTAACATTTATTCATTTAGCAGATGCTATTGTCTATTAACATTTAAAACCAGCATTCTATAAGAGTATTTTCCAGTGTTTTAATCTGAGAATGATGGAGAATGACACGAAACGGGCTAAGATGAAATTATTGGTGTTTATTGTTACTGCGTCTTTTTGTACATTCGATAAGGAGGATCAATGTAAATTATGAAAGTAATCCAGCGCCATCCAATGATGTTTGTGTATGCAGTAGCTTATGGCAAATTATGTAAACAATTTGAAAGTATGCACGTTTAATCATATTCTTTCTTATAGGGCATGTTTGATTTAGTTTACCCCTACGTGCTAATTAATTCATTAACTAACAAACATGTACTAACATGTACTTAAGGTGGTCATTATTCACACATGAACTCATGAGACTCGCGTCGTAGTTAAGGTTAGCTCTTCATTAGTTCGTGATTAGTACATGCCTTAACTCATCATTAGTTCATATTTTATTAAGTATTAATTCAGGTATTAGTGCATAATTATTCATGCACGGTTATTGTAAAGTGTTACCACTGAATCTCTGTGTTGCAGCAGATTTTATTTCATTTACTTAAAAGGCTAACAGAATGCCAAAGTTCTCTGATTTAAACTCTTAAGAGCCATAAGATAAATCATGCAGGTCCTTAGTGACTTTCTTAATGATCTTTTTAGCGGTCTCCTTTAGGTTTATGTACTGTATATGTTGTATAAGGTTAGCCATCATGGTCTATTCAGGCCATACTACAGTTTTGTGTATATATAAATAAATAAATAATAAATAATATATAATATATAATAATATATAAATTGACTTGAAACAATCTTGAAAATTTTCTAACATGAAACTTTGCATGCTTACTCTAACAAACATGAAAAATCTTTTTTTTTTTTTTTTTTTTTTTTTTTTTTTTTTTTTTTTTTTTTTTTTTTTTTTTTTTTTTTTTTTTTTTTTTTTTGAGATTGTGTTCAGTGCATTTGAGACTTAAGAGTTAAGGTTTCAAAAGTCAAATCAAGCATCAAAAAATGATTAGGCTGTGTAAATATAAAACAATGTGGAGGTTGAATGAGCACAGTTTGTTGCTAGTCACAAGTGTTCTTTCCTTAGACTACACATTCTGAACTTCCATTACTCTCCCCCTTAGTTTACCCCCAATTTTAAGACCAACACTTTTGATTAAGGCAATTAAACTAAGTTAGTTCTAGATTTATTTGAAGCATTATTGCACTATTTACTCACAAAATAACAGCAATGCCTAGCTTGCAATTCTTAGATGCTTGTAATTGAAGCTTATTTATGCCATAATACCTTCAGCATATATGTCCTATATTATCCTGACATGAGTTTTCCTCTCTCCTGCTTTCCCCCTCTTTTCTATGCACCATTCAATTTAGCTGGCTTGCCATGTTGTGGTGTGATCATTCCTGGTTTGTGCAAGACCGATAAGGTGCAGCAAGGTTCATTACAGTCTCTTGCAAGCAGAAGACACCATGCTCTCTATTCTTTTCCCTACTGCTTTGCATACTAATCTCACTTCCAGTAGGTCTCCAAGCAACAGGGACATGCCAGCAGGCTCCTCGTCTTCCAGTGGTGCCTTAATACAGAGTTCTTAACAATAAGGCTTTACTTTGTTATAAGTCAAAGTGCTGATACATATTTAGTATTATCACATACTGCAATTTTACAAGGAGACTTGTGTCAGATGACCGTGAAAGAAAATAAATACATAGATAGTAGGTGTGCAATGCATTTTTTTTTTTTAATTAAATGTAAACCCTTACACGATGCCCCCATGAGCATTAGAACACACTGAAAAAACCCAGGGCTCCTGGAAAAAGTAATTTTCCATTCACAAATTATAGCAACAAACAGCAATTTGCAGAATAAACTTTATTCAACTCCTGAAATTCTGCAGTTCTTCAGCTACTCGAGCTTATAATTGACCTCAACCTGTTGCCCTCTGGACCTTTCTGGCAAGCTTTCTATCTAATGTGAATGAGTAAGTAAGTTAACTATTTTTTCAAAACAGCAATGTCTTTCCCAAACCCAGGAATTGTTGTTTATAGTTGACGCCAATAGCCAACTAATAATATTTTGACAGATTTACTTCAGTTTTCAGGTTTGTAACACAAGATCAGGAAAGTTTGCTGGACATACCATCAGAATCTACTACGAAGCTGGGACGCAGTATTACTGCTAGTTGAAATGAGGTCCTTTAAGCTGGATTTGATTATAATGCCCACATTAACTTCTGGGAAGATTTTCTTTTAATAACAATGCAGAATGTTTATGTAAGTATAACAGAAGACACCCATGATGAATGTACATTTTTAAAATTAATTAAATGATTATTTTTTGCTTACTTTGTAGAGGTATAATGCCCTGTACACAATGCATGGTCTGTATTGGCTATATGGAGCAGTGGCTCTATAAATAAAAACATACATCTTTTGTGAATTTCAGGCCAATTTGTATAGCAATATGGTAGAAATATGGTTTTATTTTGGAGCTCTGTAAGGCAGTGCTAAGACAGCCTACTGGAGCAAACCAATGATAATAGAAAAAAAAAAAACTAATAGTGAACCTCCTATTTGTATCTGCATTTGTATACATTATTCATTCATATCTGTTCATTCTGAATAATGTATTTGTATTTGGTCCCATCCCTAAGAGAAGGGTAATGGAAATAATTCCTTGGTTAATGGTTAATGACAGTAATGCCTTCTTGTTTATAAAGAGATCCATAAATCCTAGGTTAACAAATGAGAAAGGACAGTAGTAATTGCTGTAGCTTTCTTATGATTTCATTCTTAAATAATCCAATGAAATATTATGCATTTTACATGGGATCAGGTTGTGCAACCTTTGGAAAAACCTGCACATATAAGTATTGCATAAATATTAGGAAAAATATTAGAAACTTACTTTTCTAAAATCCTTCACGTAAGCTCCTGTCATCCCAAGCCCTCTGTGTAATGTGAAGTGCTCAAATAATGCATGTCAGTTCAGAAAAAGAGCTGTATTGTATAGAAGTCTGAATATAAATAGATCCACCTTTTCGAAGACCGACATCTGTTGTCAGAAATCTTGTCGGCTGTTAATGATCACCACTGGCAAATTGCACTCAATTAAAATGGCACTTGTGCGTGTGAAGGTTTTCCAGAGGGACGCCATGGTGTCAGAACCAGAGAAAAGGTGCAAGTGTGGCCTGAGGACTAAAGCTGATGTACTGCTCCACTCTAAAACAGTACCATGGCAATTAGTAGAGAAACACTCATGAAGGGGCAGTAAAAAGGGAGCTGGGACAGAGAGGGATTAAGCATGCCAAAGCCAGTATGATCGCTGCCAGAGGCCTGGCCATGGTGTGTTGTGCTTTATAATGAGATTTGCTCTAATTTCTGGTGAAGAAATTAGGCAGGGATGAAGAGAGGTATAGTTGTACTGGAGGAATTAATGATGCGGCTATATGAGACTGTCCACTTTTTGACATAGGAGTCCACACAGATTTACATAGATACAGAATGTTCATGTCCAGGCAAGAAATGTTATACAATGTCTTGTAATCTTTATCCACTTCTTTCCAAATTCATTTAGGTACATTATTTAGGACTTGTCTGTCAGTAGCAATCAACATGGAGGCCCTTAAAAACAGTATGCAATACAGGACATTGACATTCCACCTAGCAAACCTCTAAGGCAGGCTGCTAAAATCTACATTTTACAGCTCAACAAGGCCTTCACTCAGAATTCTAAGACAATTAGGAAGTAGATATTTTAACAAATTGGTTTTATAAGGATATATTTGGCTGTTTGTCAATCTCAATAAATGAATAATAAATTAGATCGAAGGGTATAACTGTTCCAACAAACTGTTCCACACACACACACACACACACACTACCCTCCAAACTCTCATAAGTCTGCTGGCTGACCTCCAGTCCTTAATAACATGAACACAGTGTTACAGTGTTCATTTTATTAAGCATATTGCATGTAGCTAACTAATAATATTTGAAGCCAATATTATATGACATTAGCTACATATTACACAATATTAGCTTTCTAATGTGCCAGAACATTTACACATCATGAAACCAGGATAAGGATATGGGAGTCTGATCGCCCAAGACACACTTTTTATTGCTTTTCTTGAGCATATGTAAAACATATACAGATAAAAGCTTCTTTTTTCCATTGGCATGCCTCAAGTCAGCTGTCTTGCGTCAGCCATCAAAAATGGATATTGATTGGCCATGGCACATTCATCATGAATGATGATTGGCTAGAACCTTATACTACCAAGTTTAAGAGTTTGAAAATAGAACTTTTTAAATTTAAATATTACACCAAAATAATAATAATAATAATAATAATAATAATAATAATAATACTTCACAGGAGAGTGAATAACCCCCATTGATGGCATGTCGTTAACTTATTTTCAACCACAAAGCCAGATAAATAGATAAAGAAATAGATAGAAACTAGATAGATAGATAGATATCTTAATTATTTTTCCTCTCAACTAAATACTCAACAGGTTCATATTCTTAGCTACATAATTACTGAGTAACTCACACATCCTTCATTTTTGCCTCCCCTAAGTCACACAGCAGCCCAGATTTATCCTCCTTTAAGAATATTCCTGTCAAATATAAGGTCACGCTTATTTGGCTGGAAATAAGCCTTACACTTGCTCTACACTAGGCTATGTGTTAGGGCAAAGTTGTTTACCAGTGGCTTTCAACAAGATAGGCAATTAACATTCTCAGTATCCGTTTTTGGTCACATAATATATGAACAGAGTGATGGAACACTGCAGTAGAAGTGCTCATTATAATGCAATACGGCTTCATCTGTCAATCATTATTTGGTAGCCTGGGGCTGTGTTAGAATGAAATGGTCCTCATAGAAATGCCATATTTCTTTGTATAAAGAAATGCTGCATAATAATATTATGCTTTACAAGTAAAATATTTAAGTAGACACATTTAGAAATATGAGAAAGACTCTTGTTGATGTTCTGGAAACTCTTTACACAGTACTTTAACATTCCATGCAATACCTTAAGGAATGATTTTGATTACAATTTCGGGATACATATGACCCTGCATTCTTGTGATCATGATATATTTTAGACTGTAAATCACCCTTCAGAGACAGTGAACAGGTTAAACAGTTTTTAATGTTAGGGTAGTTGCACTCAAGACCTAATCAAGAATTCTTTAGGTACCTTTTTAGGAGAATATGTGAACTGTTTCCGGTTTGACATTAGCGGTGCACTCTTAAAATAAGTTGAACTTTAAATCTAATCAAAAGTCACTTGTGCCTTGAGCTCAATCACTAGTTTTTAAGTGTTTAAGCTCTGTGGCAGCTATTTGGTTAAAATCGATTTTGTTAAGTAAGGGCAGACACATCAGCACAATTCCTGTTCTCAAGCCAGTCAGTTGAAACGAGATTGGAAAGTGGGTGATAATGGCTACGTTCCTCTGGGGTGCAGTGTTGTTGCTCTCTCTGATTGTGGGGGTTTGAAACCATTACTAATTGAGACCTTAAAGATTGGGGTCTTGCATGAGCAGCCTGCCAAAAAGAGCACTCGTGCAGTTACACAATTAGATATTTCTCTGATAAACACAAAGGAGTTGTGAAATCAAGTACATATTCTCTGGATCTTTTGATTAAATGTTTTAAAAGCACACTAGTGGTAAATTCTGTGACCCCAGAACCCCATTAGTTTAGGCAACAGCTGCTAAATGATGTTCCATTGTTATTTTATGCATGAGAAAAAGGCAAGAGGACGTGTCGCTTTTGGCTTTGCTCTTGACTTTCAGAATGATCTGATTGTCAGGCTTTTCCTTGCCAAGCTCTTAGAACTTCTAAATGCGCCACTCTTGACCTTGACAAATCGTGACAAGAGTCTGTTGACTGTGAAGTGGTGCTGCACTGCCCTTTCAATTTGCTGATAATTCTGGACAGAGTTAGAACATTGAGCTCATTTAAATGATAACAATCACAGCTTTTGTATTAGAAAATGATTTCCTAAAATTGGCCAAATATAAAAAGAATAACTGCAGTTTTAAGGTAAATATTCACCCGGAGACATTAATTTAGCTAATATTTATTAACTGACTAGTTAGAATGATCACTTTTGTATAATGCTAACATAATTCTAAAGATTTTTTTTAATGCACATATAAATGAAAGTCAGTGTGGTTAGCATAATTCTAACTTCCCTGCTAGTTAACATTTATTGTTCATTGCAATATTAGCTTTTTGGTTGATTGAAATTGCATAAATGAAATTGTATTTGGTATATCACTTGTACTATTTTGGGAAAATAGTACAAGTGATATTGCCCTTTAGGGAAAGGATGGCAAACTCAGCTTAGCGGGTACAGAGTACTGCAGGGTTTCAGTGTTTCCCCTGCTCAGTCACACCTGATTCAGCTCAAGAAGAGCTTGCTAATTAGCTAAGTTGAATCAAACTTGTTAATTCAGGGGAAAATTATACACCACAGTTCTTTGGCCCTCCAGGACAGATAGTCCTTTCTAATTGGATCAGTGGAAGTATATGCATAGATCTCACCTTAATCATTATTCCTGTTGTTTCCACCATCAGGACATAAAAATTTGAAAATAGTCAGTGCTTACCACATGTCTTAGGCTGACTGTGTTACTAGACCATTTGCAAGGCTTAAGGTAGGCCTTTTAATTGTATTGAAATATATATTATTATATTGAAGCATATATTAAAGAAAAAATATATGCTTGAAAAAATGAGAAAATGAATAGTCGTAATTGTAATTATAACATTCATCACTGCAAATTAGGTTTATTTTAATTATATGGATTCCACCCTCATTTTTTTGCTGAATTTAAAGGGATGTTACTACTAACTAATTAGTACTGTCATATTTATGTATTTAATATTGGCATTGTACTGCATTCCTTAGTGTTCTGGAGTGTATTTAAAGCCCAAAACATACATTTCAGGGACTGCCCAAAGAATTTGAGTTTTTATTGAAATAAGATTTTAAAAATCACCCAAATGGGGGGCACAGTGGCTTAGTGGTTAGCACTGTTACCTTGCATCGCTGGGGATGGAGGCTCAAATCCCACATCTGCCCTGTGTGTGTGTGTGTGTGTGTGTGTGGAGTTTACATGTGCTTCCTGTGTTTTGGGGGTTTCCTCCCCAAGTCCAAAGATTGAACTGAATTAAGTTTCTTGCACTGATATGTATACATTCAAGTCCATATTGTTTTGGACCTTGACAAAGTTATTCCACAGTATATTGGAGCTTTAATTTGAGGGTATTTACATCCAAATTGGGCAAAAGGTGTAGGAATTACAGCATTTTATGTGTGGTTACACCAGCACCCCCCCTCCTTTTTTTAATGGGCCAATAGTAATTGGAAAATTGGCTGCTCAGCTGTTCCATGGCCAGGTGTGTGTTATTCCTTCATTATTTCACTTACAAGTAAGCATATAAAAGGTCTAGAGTTGATGAAGTGTGGCATTTGCATTTGGAATCTGTTGCTGTTAACTCTCAATATGAAGTCCAAAGAGCTGTCACTCCCAGTGAAACAAGCCACCATTAGGCAGAAAAAACAAAACAACCCCATCAGAGAGATAGCAGAAACACTAGCTGTGGCCATATCAAGTATATTTTTAACATTCTTAAATGGAAAGAACACACTGGTGAGCTCAGGAACACCAAATTGGCCTGAAAGACCACAGAAAACAAGTGTGGTGGATGACAGAATAACTCTTTCCCTGGTGAAGAAAAACTCTTTCACAACATATAACAACATATAAAAAGTGCTTTAATTCCTAGAATAGATAGATAGATAGATAGATAGATAGATAGATTAAAAGGTCACTTTGGTGGACTCCTATAATAGACCTTTTTTCTAGTGGGAGGCGGTCTGCCATTGACTTGGGCAGTTTTCATGAGCCATCTGGTCCAGGAAAACAATCTATAGTTACAGCACAGGATGTCAGTAACTCCCTGATTAATCTTCAGGTGAACACATGCTCTGTTCTGCCTCTGAAATGTCATACACGGAATATCAATATTAGATAACCTAACGTTTATAGTGTCAAATCCAAACCTCAGAATCTTTTTGTCACTCATATCCCAAGTGGTATCTTCTGTCAGCATTCTTGATGTTCTTCTCCCTTAAGCATCAAGTTCACACCTTACTTCAATGTCCTCCCTCCTGGTAACTTGGAGAGCAACTAATCTCACTTTACAATGACCCTTTCACTTTTGCTGGGTGCTGGCACTTTGTCAAAAGTGTCTGTCAGGAGTTGCAGAGGGGGTTGGGGGAGATGGTCTGATTTGGTGCCTAACCTTTAGTGGAATTACTCTCTCTGTGACCCATGTCAGATGATGGTCTGTGAAATACCAGTGCCATCTCTGGCATTATTAAAGTGAGTGACATCCATTGTTCCCCCATGGGATGATCAACCCAGCAATGTTGACAGAATTCTCAGAAGCTCTGATGATATTACACAGCACAGTGATGAGTTACAGCTGCAGCACTTCATGATGTGTACTTCACCAGCCCACACACATCAAAACACACCTTCGCTCAGGCTTTGATATTTGACCCAAGGCAATTCATTATTTGCAACACATTCTGCAATCACCTTAAATAACTCATAAAGAAGTAGAAGATAATGCAGTCCAATAGCGTATGATACCCAGGGTGTGTGTGTGTTTGGTTGCTGAAAGAAAAAAAGGCAAATAAAAGATGATCTTGCAGATGATGCTCAATCGTTATCAGTATGATAGCATTGCACATTTTGCTGAAGTCTCTGTACATTTTTTTCACATTTTGGATCTTGAAAAATGCATGTGCCACTTTTAGCTTGGCAAATACATCACCTGTATGAGGCTCTGATCTATTGGAGAAAAAGAGCCAAATACAACACTGTTTGAACATTTTCGGGCACTGTAATTTGAGCAGCTGAATTATTCATGGTTGTCTTGGTAATGAGTGTAAAAAGAGGTTCCTTATCATTCATAATCTGGAGGGTAAAGGAAATATGAGCATGGGCTTTATGCACTTAGTGGCACTTTTCGACAGGGCCGAGCGATACTCGAGGAGGAGCGGAGATAGAGACCATCCTCTGTTTGCTTAGAGCAGGCAAACACAACACCTCACACATCAGTAATGGAGCCTGCTGCATGGATGAGCAAAGGTGCAACAGATCAAATGTTCAGTATTAGAGATGAAGCTGATATTGTGGCCATTTTTTCATAGCAGTCATTTCTTAGTTGACTGATCAACTAAGGTAGGATAAGCTGACTCAAAGAGAACAATATTCACTTTCTTTTTTGTAATTGATGATGAAAAGGGTCTCCAAGAATTTAATTTGCATGTTACATATGACAATAAAGGATTTCAACTTAAAGGGACAAAAAGGTTAAGAGAGGTTAGAGATTAGTGATAGTCTTTGTGTGAGCACATAGGCATGTGTGTAAGATAAACTGCAGGAACTGAAAATAACCATGATAAATATACTGAGCTAATCATACTCCCTGGGATTTTTTTCTGCTCTGCAAATCTTCGCAACGACCTTTACAGCTACAAGAGCTTTGAAACACAGCAACCATTAGTATCCGGTATCATATGCTCTCCTGACACCATATTTCAACACCCTCATCGCAGAGGGAAAAATGATATAGATGGGTCATAATATGTTATTGATGGTATCTGGAGTGTCTTTTTTGGGGGGTGGGGGGTGGGGGGGGGTGGTGGTGATGCGCTGTCCCCATCCCTCTGTTGTATGAGATACTGATTGGAAACAGTTTAAATGTTCACCAATCAGATGTTGAAATATGCACAATTTGCCAGCTGTTTTCATATCAACTTAATAAAGTGTTTGCCAAGCTTGCGTCTTGTCATGTCATGGGCAGTTTCAGCTGCAGACTCCATTTCTCACAACACACCAGCACAAAACATCAGGGCCAAAAACAGATGACATGATTTATTCACCTGCATCTCCAAACTTTAGATTGAACTCACTTGTTGCTCATTACACATCACACACACACATACACACACACACACACACACACATACACACACACCACAAATCACCCAGACTTTCAATCACACATTGAAAAATCCTGTCGTGGCATTCCTAGTCTTGTTATCAAGCCTTTGTTCTATCAAGTGTGTTTCCAGTAATTGACTTTGCTCTGGCATTTGCCTGTTTTTGCCTATTTGCTGATCTTGGACTGTGTTTTGGATTTGCTGACAGTAATTTTAATAAACATCAACCTCAAACCTGTCTCTGCCTTTACCTGACACTTCTGCAGTCATTTGGACTACACTAGGTGGTTAATTCTGGAATTGTGTGGAATATTGCCTGTTTGTGTGGTGGTAGCTCAGTGGTCAATATTTTGTAGTAGTGGCCAGAAGGCTGTAAGTTCAAATGATATGACTTTCATTATCGGGTGTGCTGATTGATTCTAGAAATTTATGGACTCAATTATGATTATTCCTGGTGTTCCTGAAAATTGATCTAATCTTTGTTCACATTTACATTTGTAATGAATTCCATGTAATATATTACAAAAGTAAGTTCAACACAACAGTTTCCTCAATTTTCAGCTGCAAAATAAATGGTGCAAGAATAATAATAAGAAGCTGGATGTAAGATTGAACATTTCATTCTCTGCTATAAAATGCTATTGCATAAGCTACTCAGCGAAGAACATTTTATACCATGGCTTGTGCTGCACCAAGAGGATTAATCTCACTGCTGAGAATGCCAAATTTAGTGAGACTGTGGAAGTACTATGCCTAAAAAGAAAGGACACTAAAGGTGTACAGATGTACTATTTTTATAGTAGTAGTTTCGGGCATGGTCAGTCAGGAAAATATGCCACTCTCTTAATTGTACTCAGGGAAACAATTTCAATTGTCTTGTTAAAGCTTATACTGTTTTTACTACCTGTCATTTCATCCAGGGTGTATTGCTGCCTCATTCCCAGAGATAAGCTCCAGGTCCACTGCAACCCTGACCAGGATAATGCTTTTACTACAAAAAGCTTTTCTCTTGAAGGATTATGGGCCTATTTGACCTGTTAAATCCCCATATTCTGACCCTGTCCTTTATAATCTGTATCTAAATGATCAGAGAACCAAGCAGATTTAGCAACTGACCCAGATCTGTCAATTCATAGTTCAGGACAATCCAGAGTTTTCCAGAAACTGAGATTAACGAGAATCAGGATCAGTTACTAAGGAACTATGGAAGCTGACTAGAAGGCTTAATTGACCCAAAAGAAGGCTTAATTAACCAAGGAGTCAAACACCAGAAATTGGCTCAACCTGCACTCAACAGTTACTGGACAAGGTATGCGCTTTCCTAGAGGATTCAATCAATCATTTATTTGTTCAACACTGTTCATCCCCACACATTTTACATATTGTGGATTTGCCTTCTATTCACTATGAATTTCATGCATGATTTTAACACTGGAAGCTTTCTTTAACATTGGAAGCACTGAAAACATGGGCAAAACAACTGTATGTTGTTCCATACTAAATATACACATATCCAAAGCGTTAGTGTTGCCTGGGTATAAACTGGTCACTATATTACAGGTCATGAGGAGTCTTTGCAGTCTTATTTTTAAATATGATGAATATTACATAGATATAACAAATAATAAAGACTAAGACTATGTCTCATATGACATATGTCTCATCCTTTGTCTCAGCTTGACCATAGTGGTTCCTGTTACCTCACCCTCACACTCTCAACTCTCTCCCGCATCTCTCAGTCCACCGGTCTCACTGACTAACTCATGGAACTGATAATTCAAAAAGTTTACTTACATTTCCTCCTACTGTTGTCTGAAATTGTAATTTAACACCAAATTAATATTTACAAAATTATTAGAGTTATTATTTTTGCATGTAGTTCATTACATTGTATTGTTCCAACTGTGTTTTATATAACTCTTGGACATTTGACAGATTCGAACATTTGTCTCAGGTAAATAAGCACTCCGTCTGACTGTATTTTTAATATATTGAATCTAGCACAGTGACAGAAAATCAGAGGGAGAACTGAAATCATTCAGAACTATCATACATTCTTGGTGTAATTCTAAATGGGGTAAACATATTGCAGTAGAAAAAAAATGTGGCTCTTTTGCAAAAGTAAAAGCACTGATGGAAACAAAACTTCGAATTTATCTGTAATGCTTTTTCAACATTTTCAGCTCATGATAAAAAAGAAGCTGCATGTGGTCCCTGAATAATTGCTTGAGCACAATTCAGTTGTAAGCAATCTGAGGTGGCCTAAATTGTCAACAGATATAACTGGCAACATGAAATTTCAATTGTATTTACCTTTATCTATCCAGTGGCATTCTGCCATTTGAAAATGTGTTTAAGGCAGTTTATTTGGTTAATGGTAAAGCTGTAGTCCTTTTTTTAGCAGTGTACAGCCTGGCTCTGATTAAAATCCATGCCTTGTGAAAGCATAGAATAGGAGTGAAAATTAAGTTGAATTAACAACCTTTTTGTGACTATATACAGTGGCTCTCTAAGATTTTTCTTCATGAAAACTGAAATTGCAAATGTATGCTTTCTTGGTCATCATTTAACAACTGTCTGAGGTCATTTACATTTAGGCATCATTAACTGGTGCTCCAATAATTCAGATTTTCCTCATCTTCCTCATTTTGAGCTATGTGGAGAAACACTTTTTTATTTGCTTCTCCAAATAAATATTGAATAACCACGTTGAATAGCTCCTTGGCCAGAGTCAAGAAAGGGATTATATTTTGTTAAAAGTCAAGTTCAAAAGGTCTGCATTTTGACATTTCAGTTAGACATATGGGCCTAACTAAATAATGAAAAAATGAAAAATTAAGTTCTTATTGTACCAAGTAGTATAGTGGAAATGGATTGAATCCCTCTGAATCTGAATAGTCATACAAGCGCTGTTAAAGAATAGGTTTAGTAACGTTTTAATATGACACTCAGTGCCTTATTCAAGGTATACCTCTGTAAATAAGCTCTGATGTGTTATGGGGCTGCACAGAAGTAATGACACCATCTGTCACTGTGCTGATTAGATTTTGCCCAGGTGTATTTGTACATTCATGTTACAGGTCGCCTGCTGTAGGATCTGAGCAATGTCTTGGTTCAAAATCTGGTAAAAAAAGATCAAATGTCATTAATGATGTTGATGTAACCGACCTTTATGTGGGCACTTGTGTCCTGGGAGGTGGTTGGCTCTGATGAGGCATATCCATGGACACCATACCTGGATAAAGGATCAATAGCTATATATATCCAGATAGTATATAAAGTAATTGTAAAGAACATCCACTGCTAAACAGCATTGACAGCCTTCCTGTATGTGCGTGTCATCTTAGCTAGCAAACTCCTTAGCCTTAAGATGGTTTAGAAGTGTCTTTTTTTAATGTATGTATAATGTAATTTTATGTATTTGACATAAATTTAACATTTACCAAAGTAAAATCCTGCCAAACTACTGAGCTTAATGGTCAGACAGCTACAAGGGATCTCAATTTGTCGTTTGTGCACAAACTGAGCAGCATGTCATCTATCTAGTCCCTATTCTCGAATTTTCATTCATCGGAATCACAGAATAAACTCTTTTTGGGTTTGATTCCCAACCCTAGGATCCTTGAACAATTCCCCAACTACTCCAGGATGCCATGTCAGAAGTATTAGTTGTGAGTTTATGCACTCTAGCAGGTGCTGTAACTTATACAGTGATGTGATGTGTTATAATTTTGTGCATTTTTGTTGCTGTTACTTATTATTATAATACACAGTAGATATATTAAGTGAAATCATATACGTAAATAATAATCACAATTGTATTCAAATCTTAGATTAAAAAAATAAATAAGAAATTAAATATGACATAATGAAATTGCATTATATGACAAAGAGCACATTAAATATGAGAAGATAGACTATATACAAATAACATAAAACTTACAAACTATTGCACAGACAATATTCCAAAAATATCAGCTTATAAAAATATCTTAGCAAGTGAAAATATCTTGAATATTGGCAAATTTATCTGATATTTCTTAGTATGAGATTATCATAAATCAAATATAATGTTATTCAGCCTGGGCTTAGGTGCTTGTACACATTTGAAGCTTTAAATTTTCTTATTCTATTAGCAGACAATTTTGCTCCTTTTTAAAAATAAATGCATAAAATTAGAAAAAAAAAATCTGCCAACAGAACAAGATTGTTTCAAACTAGAAATTAGTAATAATGTCTAGAAATAGATTTAGTAATCATATAATCAGTTTATTGTAATCTTATAATAGGAAATATTAGATACATTTGCCTATATTTAAGATATTTTCACTTGCTAAGTTGTCATATTTTGCCGTATGTGGAATGCCTAATAGTAATTTCAATGTTTTGCAAGAAAAACAATGAGCTGGTGTTGGTCAAATTATCAGCGACTTAGCTTAAATGTCATATAGCTATCCATTTTTTAAACAACACACTAGCTGCTTTGAATTTCTCAACATGCCACGTTCGTTTATTTTCAAGAAATGCTTTATCATGCTCAGGGTTGTGGTGGATCCAGAGCCTATTCCAGGAACACTGAGTGCAAGGCAAGAATATGGCACAATGGATGGAATGCCAGTCCATCAAAGATCACAGATACATAGGGAGAACAATGCTACTGGCTACACACACCCCACTCTGAAATTAAACTTTATTCCATATAATCAATGATTTCTCAGTATTGGAAAGAACCTACATAAACACTTCCTTTACTGTTTACAATCATTATTTTAATGTTTTTCTTTCATTACTATAAGGCAGTACATAAAGCTGAAAATCATTTAAGGGCATATCCTCTTACTAGACTTTGACGTTGTCTGCCCATATATTGTCCCATAAAAGTAGTTGATAGAATCTTTGTTTATTACTATTAGAAAGGTGTGGGTGGGGTTGCTGGGTCCCATGGTTTAGCAGTTTTTTCCTCTCTCTAAATAGCCTTCAGCCACAACACTCTACTTGCTTTATACTTACGTTGACAGGAAAACAAAGCAAATCTGAAGTCTGGGGTTGTAGCATTATTTCATGTCCAAAATATTACATAGAAACTCTGGCAATGTGTCTCCTGTTGAATGTGGCTTTACCCCATGTTTTCAGAAAAAAAAAAAGTATTTCTTTGTAATTCTAATGTTAGGGACCCAAATATGGAAAGACATTTTCTTGATTAAAAACTCACAGTAAAATAAATATTAAATTAAAAAAAATCATGCACTCACAATCATCTCCATAGCTGTCAGAAGACATTGGTTTTTCCACTGCTGGAATCAATAAAGCCAATTAAGTATCATGGTAGATAGCTGACCTGACACACTCCCACGATCTCCCAGTGAATTATGAGAAAATGGAGGTCATGAACAGCATGTGCAATACCATTTTTAAAATACCTTCCTGGCTTCTATTAGCTTAGCCAGTTTGTCAAAACTTACGCACACATTTCCTCCGGCCTTCTGGGCTCACTCTGTCAATTCATTTGCAGGGTCCTTGCTTAGATCTATTCTTTTTGCCTTTTTTTATGAGCTAATGGTTAATAGCGCTCTCTGAGACCATGCTGGAAATACAAAGCTGTAGATTGTCAACGTGCTGGCTCAAAGTGCTTTTTTGTTTTATTCTTCCACCTGAGGAAGCGATCAGTCTTTCTTTGATAGGCCCTGCTGGAGTCTGCGAGTACCAGGAAACCCAATTACTATGAGTAAATGGACTCGCTCGTGTTAGCACAGGAATCCAGGTCGCATGTAGCGCATGTAAACAATGGTTTTGAATTCAGCCCGTCAGCTGTGTTTTTTTTTTTTTTTTGCGCAGTGCATAAGAACCATTTGTTTATGAGATGATAGTTGCTGTTTGACCTTTTTTCATTCAGTACTGCACTACAGAACTGGTTTGAAGAAATGGAATAGACCAAATAACATGTTTGGATACAGGATTGGTTACAGGGAACTTGCACAAAGAATGTGAAAGTTTAAAGCTTGTGTGTTCAATTTAAGGGCAACATACTGTTTGGCAGGCCTTGTTTTATTATTACCTGGCTTTTAACTCACATTTTGAGATACATTGTGTCCTGTGCGATTTGTTGCTGTCTGAATAGTTGATCTAATCAACTGGCAAAAAAAAAAAAATACAGAAATTAGCAGTAGGAAATTTTAATGTAAGAGGAAACCTCTCACACTCTCACAGACTATTCTTAATTATTTCACAATTTATACATATTTACCTTTTTGTTTTACTGAAAGAGAACAAAATCAAATCAAAATAATCTGCAAAGGTGTGAGTGCATGCTCTGAGAGTATCAATACTGGTAACACTTTTGGCATGTATGCTTACCCCCACGACACACATTATTTATACATTTACACATATCATGTACACATTCCTATTGGCAATGAGTTATAGATTTGTCCCCAAACAAACACAGGTTCTTTGACAGCTGTGGTAAGGATTTTATGCACAGTGGCATAATGGAAATGTGTATTTGTCTGAAATGAGCGGCTAAATTACAACCTGCACTTGCTTACGAGCTCGATCCATCAATACCTGCTTTATGATGTGAGCTTGCTTTTTTTGGGGGACTTATGACAGTGATAACTCATAGCTCTCTGAGGTACTTAATGTTTCCTTTCCAGTTCTCCCTGCTTTTCTCATCCTTCTTTTTGAAATTTGTGGGTTTTTTATCACATCTCCATAAGAACCCAATAAGAACTTTGCTATTTTGTTACGTCTCCTGCCTCTGTAATACCTCTGTAGTACTGGGTAAACCTATGTAGACTATATAAGAAGGGACATAGTAGACCAGAAAAGTCTGAACTGAGGTGAAATGTAGTCGATCACAGCAGAACAAATATATAACAAAATAGAATGAAAAAGCTGGGCAGGATTATATACCTCATTTGGCACATGCTGGATTTCAAGCTGGTCAACCAATTTAAAGGGAACAGGATTAAAGCTGTGTTCCAATTTGCCTCATGCAAACTGACTGAGGGAGACTAGCTGAGGGTGTGCGTGTGTGTGTTTCTATGGTTTTGCCACTAGCTGATGTAGAATGGAGGCACTGTGAGGTCTCAATAATATGTCAAAGAGCTTCATACTAATTTTACAGCATTAATGAAGATTGACACTCAGTATTACCGTGAGCAGAAGGTTAAAGCTGCCCGATAATACTTACATTGCTAATAATGGATAAAAGCCAGTGTGTGCCAAATGAGGTTATGCTAGCAGTGTCCACCACCTTTCATTTATTCATTAATTCATGTTAGACATGTTACCAGACTCAGTGATGGAAGGACCACATTGACCTGTGAGGTACTGAATGTATGTGCACTGTATGTCAGATAATTCCTTTAACCATAATAATTTTTAAAAATAACAAAAAGTAGCGGCTTCCGAATGGCGCAACAGAAAAGCATCCACCCTATTGCTGAAAGATTCTAATTCAAATCCCAAAGATGTCACAGCCATTAGTGGCCGAGAGCCAAGGGAGCAATATCGGCCCTACTTTCTGAGTGGGAGGGACAGCATAAGCTTCTGGAGAGAGCTCGCTGATAGCTGGGATTTGGCAAGTGACCAAACGGGGGGAAATGAAAAAAAAAAAAAACATTATAGCATGAACCATTTAGATCAAAGCCAGGTGTATATTATTATTATTATTATTATTATGTATTTTTAATTAAAGAAGAAATGTTATAGTTTTATTCCATGTATAGTTTTATTCCATGTGTTTATCTGCTTTTGTTTTTGTTTTTTGCTTTTGTTAATCCGACTTTACACCTTACACATTTTACACAAGATTATATAAAGACAAGTGGAAGTTTGTGTTCTAAGGTTATATAAAGAAGCATGCGCTTATGTATTAATTATGTTTTAAATGGTAATCAACCTAGAATTTAGTTTAGATTCATGTACTTTGGTGTAGGTGATGATTTGGGTGGATATGACATTTCATAATTACTCTTGCCCACATTTAATTCAGTTTGTGGTTCATATTTCAAGCATTATCTGCCGTCTTGGCATCTCCAGACTAGTTGATTCTAAACTTACAGTGAGGTGGCCTTGAGGTCCCCCGCTTTGCAGCGACATGACAGCAATGAATTGCGTAAAGCTCTGGCGCTGTGCCTTGGCTGAGAAGCGCTTATGAAGGTCAGGCTGGCAGGACTCAGACAGTCTGTCAGATTCATGTGGTCTACCCCCCCCACCCCACCCCACCCCACCCCCCAGCCTACAAACCTCAAATGTGCTCATGATGAGAAGTGTAGGCTTCCCTTCTGGATGGACTAGGCTTTTGCAGCCTGTGATTTAGATCAAAACATATATATATATATATATATATATATATGTACCATGATATTCCGTTCACTCCCAAGCTGTAAGCAGATCAGTTGGCATAGTCACCTATGCCAATGTTAGTGTCTTCAACCACTTTCATAAAGATAGCAGTGCAATCTGTTCATCTGTGGAAGGGGTAGGGGGAGGGGTGCACATTATCTATGTCCTGATATTATTGGAGATTATCCCTGACATATCACTTCCCTTGCAGGCACCATTAGCCAGGCTTCATCCCGCTCAGTATTTCTACCACCTGCGACTGCTTTTCTCTGGGCCCAAGAATTATTACTATTGTATTTTTCTCTGGTATATAAATTAATCACAGAAGGATTGTGATCAACTACTTTTATTATTATTATTATTCGCTGAAAGCTCTGCCTCCCAGAGGATGCCTGGATCAACATGAATCATTAAAAACAGGGCACCACTTTCTTGTCACAGATAATTCAGCACTGGCAGGTTGGCACCACATCTGATGCATATTATCATTCCATATCAGGCTGGAAACAGATGCACTAAAGCCTCTGTTTTTATGTTCAGAACTTTGGATGACAATGATGACAATTCATGTAAATAACACATAGTACCATACAATAACAAAAGTACAGTTTCAGTGGAATGATGTGCAGCACAGTACAATAAATACACATGGTAGTATGGATACTTGTACAGTACACAGTCACTACACAGCATCAGGATCAAGCAGGTGCCATGACTTCAAAACTCAGAATTATAAACAGCTATAAACATTGCATGATAAGTAAACAGTAAGGGGACAGCTGAAATAGAAATAAGCACTGACCATGATGTTAATGATTTAGACATGTGGTACTTGTTATATGAAATATATGCATTAATATTTGTTCAGATAAATTGTTCCGATCAAGGCCTTGCTAGACCTTTTGCACCATTCCGTGTAAACTCTAGAGACTGTTGAAAATCCCAGGAGATCAGCAGTTTCCGAAATACTAAAACCAGCCCATCTGGCACCAACGACCATACCATAGTTAAAGTCACAGAGATCACATTTTCCCCCATTCTGTCGTTTGATGTGAAAATTACCTGAAGCTCTTGACCTGTATCTGCATGATTTTATGCATTGTGTTGCTGTCACATGATTGGCTGATTGGATAACTGCATAAATGAGCAGGTGTACAGGTGTTCCTATTAAAGTGGACGGTGAGTGTATAATAGAGCTCTATAAGTGGTTATGGATAGTATATATATAATGAACTTGCAAAAGCTACAGAGGTGCTCTGTGTTAACATTAGTTTGCATAGTACTAAATTACCAAGCATTAATCCTTATAATTTATTTTTAGCATTTGCAAAATATTTTATAAATATATCTTCTTGTTGGGTATTGGCCATTTTGCTTACATTGCATTAAATACATTTATATATAAAACTGTATTAACATCTATTCAAATAAAAAAATTTACTCACTGTAGAAGTCCTATATCAAACTGAGCCAGAGGTCATCATAAACGTGCATTGCATTGCCACCCCAAAATTTTTCAGCATGCATTAGCAACCATGCAAGGTGGTCTCATGATCATATTATCAGCAATATATAATGAATTATATGCTGTATTGTATAAATGATTTGGCCTATTCATTCTTGTAAGTATATTTAATTTATGGCAATATACTGTATCTAATAGTATAAGTAATTATTGCTTCATTAAAAAAGTATTGCATGGTGTTACTTTATAAATATTATTATGTATTTGGCATTGCTAGTCAAGATGTAGGAGTTGGAGTTTAAAATAAGTGTACAGTGTTTTGGGGGGGACATGTTTTAAATCTGGCATTTTTGGGCTTGTCTTATTAAACACGGGGGGCTTTTGTAATGCAGAACTGGCAGCCCTTCCTAAGAGACACAACAGCTTCCAAAAAGCTATTGTGTAGATTTTAGTTAATAATATAAGGCAAATGTGTTATTTGTTAAAAACATTAACCATTAACCAAATTTAGCTACAGGTGACCACTTAAGCCCAAAGGCGCCCTCTAAGTAGTGTGGTGCTTTGCAGATAGGTAAAGCATTGTGTAGCTCTGCAATTCAGTATATGGACATAATTAAAGTCCATTTAATAATTAATTAACATAATTATTCATTTATTGAAAATATTCAAGCTAGACCATTTTGAAAACCCACTGAAGTGTCTTAATACTTAATAATTGGTAGTAAGACTGCTTTATAATAATAATTGAAATCATGTTTATTTGTCTCATTAAGCCAATTTAGGATTTAAGACTAGGATTGTTTTTGTGGTTTATTGTAGCATTCAGAAAACTGTTTTCTTTCACACTGGAAATTATAAACCTATATTCCTTAAAAAAAATAAAAATAAAAAAAATAAAAACTGCTTCTTAGTCAGGTTAATCAAATGAACCACACCAATATCTCAACCAGTTATTTTTAATTAATTCAACATATAATAAAATACAATTTCTTTACAGTGATGCATATAATCATAACTGAAGGTAGATTATTCCAATGCTTTACTGAATAGTTAGAATAGCAACACTTTAAAAAAGCTTCAACTTCTTCAGTAAACAGCTGCCAGAATACTTTAGGATACTGGACCATGTTAAAAATTGGTTCTTTTTATATTTTCATTACACTCACTATCTTTATCTATTAAAATTTGCACTAATTTTAAAATACTTCTATGAACTATTATCTACTGCACAGATTTTTTAACAATACCTGGGGTTTACAATATGCAAGAACTCCATAAGTATTGTCAAATTATAAGCTAAAGATTATCATAGGCTGTAGTGTTGAGTATAGAAGTCAGAAAAGCTCTGAAACAAAATTAGTCAGATGAAGTAAAACAAAACATCTAGTAATTTGATGTGGAGGTTGATGTGTGCAAAATAACAGAGAACTGTAGAGAAAGAACATTTTTATTCAGAACACCCACAATGCAAGCAAAAACTGATGTTTTGGCCGAAAATCAAAGCAACTCAGACATCAGCAAAGTCAACTGTAAAACCAACCTGCGCTTATGCAAAATTGGAATTCTTGCAAGGTTTTTTTCCCCACATCATACATTTCAACAGAACAAAAATTAGTCCATTTTTCCCAACCATGCAAAGTACATTCACAGTGATGCCGAAAGTCTCTTCAAACACACAAGCATTAAGGTACCTTTTCAATTTTACTGAGTTTTGACACATTTTGCCTGAGGCCAAAGAATGGTTCAGTAGTTAGAGTTAGAGCTAATATGCTTTTAGATGTGTGAAAATAACCCCTCCATGTTGCATTTCATGAAGGTTAAGGGTCCAAAACCTCAAAAGCCCAATATTAGGTTTTTTAAGAACCTGAGCTCACAACATTCACTATGGAGTAACCGTAATCCTATAGTTCTTTACATGTAAAGTTCTCATTTACATCAGTGTAGTGTTCTTCCTGTGCAACAAATTCTGCCTGTGGAAGATTGACCTTTTGTGTAATATAAAGAATGCATAATTCATAATGTTTTTAAGGCAATAGATTTGCTAATATTATGTCTATAGATTTATGCTAAGCCTCAAACATAATACCTGCATGGATGGACAATGAATTAAATCCTGTTTTCCATGTTTAAAAGATTTAATTATTATTATTCTTCTTGAATAATTTCACCTTTTAATATTTAATTGAGCTCACCAAAAGTAAGCATTCTCATGCCTAAATAAGTTATTAAAGGTTATATTAAATGTTTGTCAATGTATTAAGGGTCCCGCAAAACCACAAATACAGTATCAAACTCAAAACCTGCGGGCCAAACACTGCCTGCTATCTTCCATATTCCAGGCTATTTCCCACCCCAACTACAATTTAAAAACTGCACAAAAACACATGAAACCAGCCCAAAGTGTTCTGCCATAGGAAAAGTAAGGCTAATATTTCTTCTTTTTCTTAGTCTTTCGGGGGACCAAGTTAACAGTAGTGCACATTTCTAATTTGGAGCATATATCTGCAATACATGGACATTATACTCAGAACCTGGCAACACTGTTTGTGGAACAAATACCAAGTTCATCAACGTTATACAAATGGGAGATGCACAGTTTGGTTTTAATCCAACCTAACTCTAACTTATTGAGCTTCAAAATAAATCCATATTTCTGTACAAATTCTGTATTATGCTTTCATAGTTTGAGCTGTTATGTGCACAGAGAACAATTGTGTGCTGTGCTCGGAGCAGCATATCTTTGCAGGGCTCTCTTAAAATAAAAAATTCATTAATTTTGAAAATATTATAAAAAATTGTACAGTATATAAAGTACTGCACATAAGTCAGAGACCACCCTTTTGTTTTAAATTAAATGGCCCTTTAATACTTAGTGCTAGTTATTTGGTGGCAGACAATAATGATTTTCTGTTAAATATATTTTCCCATCCTTATTGTTCATTATTGTTCATAAATCACACAAAGATCTTCAACAGTAAAAACATGAATGAAATCTGTAAATATTTAGATTTTATTATTGAACTTTAATATCGACCTGCATAAATAAATACTGAATGGCTGTTTAACTGAAAACTGAATTAATGTACTATACATAATTATTGTTTGCCACCAAGTAATTAACAGTTCTAAATGACCATTTGATTGAACAGGAAACAGGACATTTTGGACAAATGTCCTTCATCAACTGTGAAAGTGCTTAGGAGGTGAAAAAAAATAGATATTTGAAATGGATTATGATGTCTCTAATCATGTCTTTGACATTTTTGTCCAGTCTGTAGGAGATAATTGGAGGTTCCTTAAAAAGGAAAGCAGTCTCAGGACCATCCTGCAAAATTTTGGATTTTTGTTAAGTTTTAAGTATACTGTATACTGTAATTCTAGTGTAGTGTAATTTCAGCCACTGTTTTATTAATGGGATGATGAGTGAGCACCAAAGGAATTCTCTCTGACGTAATGGTGGATTGTGTAGTGGTCAGTGCATCCATTCGCTCGGTAGTGGTAAGATGGGCCATGGCAAAATCTACGACTTTCTTAGTGAATCCATGATCGCACCTTTTCTCACTTTTTTTGGAGAAAGTCTTCATTCTCACTGCAAATGTGTTTATGTCACATTAGCTGAGAATAAGTGGAATTTTTGCAGGGCTTGGGATAAGATGAGTTGTACTGCAAGTAGGAATTAGAGTCTGTTGGTTTGGAATAGATGGTGGTTAACAAAGAAGAAAATTTTCTGTTTTCACTGACATGTCCAAAAATGTTATGTCCATGCCAAGGAGTGCAATATGCCGTGTATACTCTAGGGCTTGGTGAAATGTGGAGAATGAACATCTGAAGATCTCTAAGTAGCAATTAAAAAAAAAATCATCTGGGAAGTACCAACGGGGGGAAAAAAAATCATCAGAGTACCTGAGGAGCACTATGGGTACCAGTGAATTGTTTTTAAGATTTCATAATTCTAATTTAGTGCACAAGTTCTGATAATCTTAATACAATATCATTTGTTGATCCTTTTTTAGTCACACATCAAAAAAATGTTTTAGAGCTCTCAATCCATCTTCCTTAGGTATGACTGTATATAGACTTTGGTTGTCCATAGAAAAAGCACATGGTTTTCATGGAAGGAATGTTCTTTAATTTTTTGTTTGTTTGTTTTGTAGGAAATGTGAAGAGTCTTTGACAAATGTGGGTAAAGACTGAACAATAGGTCAAAAAATGTCCTCCAGAAACTGGCATCTAATTTCTGTGGGACAAGAACAAGGATAAACTATAGTATACACTCACTTGCCAGTTTGGCCACTATATGGCCCAGGTTGAATTTGATTTTGATGTCCCCATCCAAAACAGTCCACATTATTGCCCAATATCTGGTACACATTTTTATCAGGTGTGAAGTGTTTTTTTTTTTTTCTTTGTTTATGAGTGTTGAAAGCTGAGAGGGAATGTGGAACCTCTGGGGGAAGGTCATTTTAGGTAAGACTAAAATCATGTGATAGCCACAACAAAAGCAATGTCTAATGAAATAATACAGGTAAAGGTAGCAGGTCTCAAGCGCTCTACCTGGAGGTCAGAAGAAGTTCCTCCTTGTCACATGGCTACTGTTTCAGTATCCATTTCAACTGCACGCATGACTATATGCATCATCCTTGTGTTTCCTAAGGATGTGAACCAAATATCCGGTTATTGACTTGTCTTCCAAGACTTGATTGAGACTCATAGTGGCATGGTGGGTCAGAAAGACCAAAAAAAAAAAAAAAAAATTAGAAGAAGTAGCACAAGGTTAAAAAAGAACCCCAAATCAATAAAGTTGGCTGAAATGACAAAGGGTTTGAAGGTCAGCACTTGTGGTCCCTCTGAGCAGATAATACCGGAACATAATCAATCTCATCTGATCTCATCTGTTCCTCTATCTAGGCTCATTTTTCTCTCCTCTCCTGGTCAGTTCTTTTCATTTTCTAGCCAGTGATTGCATGTTCCCCAAGAAGCTTGGTGAAAAGAATGAGGATCAATTCACAGAGCTTTGATATAGTGAGAAGAGAACTTGGATGCTCAGGTCAAGAGAGAATGAAATCCTATTAGATAGCAGTTGATGTAAAACATTTAAAATCAGCAGCTAATAGGGTCAGGCCAAAATCATTTACGGTACAGACAAGCACCTACACAAGCAGCCTATACAAGACCATGCTGGATATCTGCATTTATTTAATGGCATGCTATCTAAGAAATGCTCACTCAGAAGATAGATTAATGTAACCATCATCATGCCATTAGTAATATATGATTGATTATTGTTTGGGACAAGAAAATAAATTGGAAAATTACTGTATATACAGTATATACAGTATAATGTAGATATAGATATGAGGTATTGGTTAGTTGTTTTTTTTTTTTAGCTTGTTGGCTACCCAATTGGAATGCGTAAAACTGTTACTTCGCTAGATTATGATGCATGCATGAATGCATCCAAAAACATAACTAATCTTCCATTATAAGCAAATGACATTACTAATAAAAACTCACACACCTAGCTTTCAGGATATCTGCTACTGAGCAATCTGTGCAATTCACACGATCATGTTGTGAAGTGTCACAGTTTACAGTTCATTGACAGAGCATGGCTAAGGGTCAGAGGATGTGTTGCGCAGCCAATAGATCCTTAAGTTGTATTCCTCCTTATGAGCCACTTACCCATGAATAATTTGGCAGGAGAAACAGAAGACTTCCAGATCCTGGAAAAAAGAGTCCAGGATTTCAAAAACAAGAAAACAGAAAAAGAAGTAAAACAACCATTTTTTAAAAATAATGAAATAATGTAATAATTATTATCTCAGTACAGAATGCCATGCAGAAGTATGTGCATACATTCACTTTAATGGTTCTCATACAATTAATAATTATTATAATGTTGAATTTGTTCATTATGATCTTGCACATATGGAACTCTTTACCCCTAGTAAATTATTAAAGTTTATTGCAAGGCTTTAGCAAATCAGGGATAAGAAACATTTCATCTTTTTTTCTTCTTAAAATGGTTAGAGATGTGGATGATACAGGGGAAATGAAAGACTATTAGAGGTTCCAGGAGAAAATAAAGCCCTGCGGCAATCAACAAGGCACTGTTGATTAACCTCTGTAAATTGGCACTGAGCCCTGCACAGACTACACTTTTTACTAAAGTTCAATCCCAAACCAGTTAAAAGCATTTAATTTGTAAGTGGGCTCATTTAAATTTATGAGAAATGAAGCAAATTTGAAGCAAATATCCCCCTAGAATAAAAGCATATGCCATGCCCTTGACACATCTACTTCAAGAAATCCATTCTCAAAGCCATTTACATTTATAGCCTTTGATTGCCACTTTTCCAAAATGACATAGATAAAAAGATTTTAAAAAAGGATATAGAAATGAAGTAATGTTTCGTAGCTGAAAGAATCCAAGGCATTAAAAGTATTCAAAGAGAATGTGGACATGAGTGAATATGGCAGGCAAGGATGGCAAAAAAAGGCTGTCTACCTAAAAAACCCATAAAGACTAAATAGAACTAACCAACAGTTTTTGGAACTTGCTCTTCTTTCACAACGGCCTTTTTAGATCTGCTCCTTCTTTTGTAAAGATAAATACAAAGGATATACTTAATTACATAACCTGTACTTAATTGCATTATCTGTATACTTATATCCCTCGTGAAATATTTTTAATTTTGTGGAACTCTCTCAGATGATTTCAGATGTGTTTATGTCTGTAATTCCTCCTTAGGATTTGTGATTCCTAAGTATTGTTTAAAAAAAAAAAAAAAAACCTGACGGGAAGACCGTTATCATTTACATATTAAGAGGACAGAGCTATCTATCTATATATCTATATATCTATATATCTATATACATAGATATATATATATATACACACATGGCCACGTCAGTCCCCTGATATATACACACACTCAGGTCCGGAAGTATTTGGACGATGACAGAGTTTTTGTGATTTTGCCTTTATACACCACCACAATGGATTTGAAATAAAACAATCAAGATTTGATCAAAGTGTAGACTTTCAGCTTTATTTTAAGAGGTTCCACAAAAATATGGCATTTACCATTTAGGAATTACAGCCATTTTAACCAAAGTACTTCCATTTTCAGGGCTCAAAGGTATTTGGACAATTGACTGACAAGAAGTTAATTGACCAGGTGCGGTCCATTCCCTTGTTACTTCAAGACAAATGAAATGACAAAGGTAAAAGGTCTGGAGTTGATATCAGGTATTGAGTTGGCATTTGACAGCTGTTAAAGTCCAAGGAGATCTCAATGCAAGTGAAGGAGGCCTTCATTAGGCTGAAAAAACAACATAAATTTATAAGAGAGATAGCAAAAACCTTAGGTGTGCCAAATCAACAGTTGGGTATGTTCTTAAAAAGAAAGAAAGCACTGGTGAGCTCAACAACATCGAAAGGCCTGGAAGACCATGGAAGACAACTAAAGTGGATGATCGCAGAATCCTTTCCTTGGTGAAGAAAAACCCCTTCACAACATCAACAGAAGTCAAGAATACTCTGGAGAAGGTAGGTGTATCATTGTCAAAATCTACAATCAAGAGACGCCTTCATGTATGCAAACCACTGGTAACATTCAAGAACAGGAAAGCCAGATTAGACTTTGCCAGAAAACATCTAAAAAAGCCTCCCATGTTCTGGAATAAGATTCTTTGGACTGATGAAACCAAGATTAACTTGTCCCAGAATGATGGGAAGAGAAAAGTATGGCAAAAGAAGGGAACAGCTCATGATCCAAAGTATACCACATGTGTCAAACATGGTGGAGGAAGTGTTATGGCATGGGCATGTATGGCTGCCAATGGAACGGGCTCACTGGTGTTTATAGATGATGTGACTGCTGACAGAAGTAGCAAGATGAATTCTGAGGTGTATAGGGCTATACTCTCTGCTCACATTCAGCCAAATGCTACAAAACTGATAGGACGCCGCTTCACAGTGCAGGTGGATAGTGACCCTAAACATACTGTGAAAGCAACTCAAGACTTCCAAAGAAATGGAATATTCTTCAATGGCCAAGTCAGTCGCCTGATCTCAACCCAATAGAGCATGCTTTTCATTTACTGAAGACAAGACTGAAGGCAGAAAGACCCACAAACAAGCATCTACTGAAGGTGGCTGCAGTGAAGGCCTGGCAAAGCATCTACAGGGAGTAAACTCAGAATTTGAGTTTTGAGAACATGGGCTCCAGACTTCAGGCAGTCATTGACTGCAAAGGATTTTCATCCAAGTATTAAAATTATGGTTATATTTACAATTATGTCACTTTGTCCAAATACCTTTGAGCCCCTGAAAATGGAGGTACTTTGTTGAAAATGGCTGTAATTCCTAAATGGTAAATGCCATATTTTTG
>CM040455.1:7214003-7224441 GCA_022758105.1 Pangasianodon gigas | reverse complement strand
GTTAAAATAAAGCTGAAAGTCTATACTTCGATCACATCTTGATTGTTTTATTTCAAATCCATTGTGGTGGTGTATAAAGGCAAAATCACAAATACATCCGGACCTGACTGTATATATATATATATACAGTATATATCAGCCATAACATTAAAACCACCTGCCTAATATTGTTTAGGTCCCCCTTGTGCCAACAAAACAGATTGGCCTGAGACATGGACTCCACAAGACCTCTGAAGGTGTGCTGTGGTATCTGGCAACACATTAGCAGCAGATCCTTTTAGTCCTGTTTGTTGTGAGGTGGGGCCTCCAAGGATCAGACTGAGTTTGTCCAGCACATCCCACAGATGCTCAATTTAATTGAGATCTGGGGAATTCGAAGGCCAAGTCAACACCTTGAACTCTTTGTCATGTTGGTCAAACCATTCCTGAACAATTTTTGCAGTGTGGCAGGGCGCATTATCCTGCACTGGCCATTAGGGAATACCGTTGCCATGAAAGGTTGTACTTGGTCTGCAACAATATTTAGGTAGGTGGACAGGGGTCAGCATGGGCACTCTAACTGGTCTGCAGCTTCACAGTCCCATATGCATCAAGCTGCGATGCACTGTGTTCTGACACCTTTTCATCATAGCCAGCATTAACTTTTTCAGCAACTTGTGCTACAGTAGCTCTTCTGTGGGATCAGACCAGACGGGCTAGCCTTCACTCCCCACGCGCATTAATGAGCCTTGGGCGCCCATGACCCTGTTCACCGGTTGTCCTTCGTTGGACCACTTTTGGTAGGTACTAACCGCTGCATACCGGGAACACCCCACAAGACCTGCCATCACAATTGCTGTCTAGCCATCACAATTTGGCCCTTGTCAGAGTAACTCAGATCCTTACGCTTGCCCATTTTTCTTACTCTCAACACATGTACTTTGAGAACTGACTGTTCACTTGCTGACTAATATATCCCATTCCTTGACAGGTGCCACTGTAATGAGATCAATGCTATTCACTTCACCTGTCAGTGGTTTTAATGTTATGGCTGATTGATGTGTGTGTGTGTGTGTGTGTGTGTACATATATATATATATATATATATATATATATATATATATATATATATATATATATATATATATATATAATATATATTTAGACAACTCCTTTTTTTACCATAGAGAACATCTGACTGGTACAAAAAAAGTTTTTTTTTTCTACAAAAACCTTTATAGAATGCCAGAATGCCTACAGGACACATTATAGTTCTCCATGATTCAGGAAGTTGTTCTACACGTTGTGTTCAAGGTGAAATTGATTGCTCAATAAATCAAGACTTTAATCAAAAAAGCAAACAAACAGAGTGATTTAAATGAAGGAAATTTACTCTTGAAGTAATTAATAAATACATTCTAAAAATAAATTATCTTTGTTAGAAATATTATGCATCACTCCTATTATATTTGTCTGCTATAAATGAAAGAGAGAAAAATTGACATACCTGAGAACATTTATTGTAACAGTAAAAAAAAAGTAAAAAGAAAAAATAGAGTCAGTCAACAGGAACAATAAAGATTGTATTACAGTGTCATATGGTAATGCATTACTCTTAAATCAGTGTTTCTGGAAGTGCCAAAATGCTTCAAGCACATTTATTTACCATATTCATGTCCTATTCAAGCATTCATTTGTAACAGCGAAAAGAACAATGATGACAGTAAAAAATTAAAGTGACTAAAGCATAACTCTGATGTGTTTAGATGAAATGGATTGGATTCTCTGGAAAGATTATGCTCATCACTCTCACAAAACACAGATTTGATCTAATACATCTCCTTTCATTATATCGACTTGTAATTCTGTTTGGAGATACACAGTGTGAAAATCAAATACAGGTGTAGGTTTGTAGGTTCCTTATCACGGCAGTACTGCAGTCCATACGCGTAGAACTAATACTTTTAGCACAATCCAAACAGTGCCTTTGGCAACAGATGTGAATTTAGATGTTACAGCTACAAGCGAAGCCAGGTTTCTTTGCAATCTCTCCCTCTCTCTCCCTCTCTCTCTCCCTCTCTGGAGACTATCATAGTAGTGTGTCGACACTACATATCGGCTGCTGTGGATCAGCTGTGAGCCTGCGGGACTGGGATTCTGTCTGTGCTTATTTGGATGAATGAATTATTAATGCGCTACTGATTTTCCTCAATCTCCAGCTTTGCTGCTAGATTTTCCAACAGACTTTCAGTGTATGTAGTACTGCACTTCACTACAGCATCTCAATTCTTTCTGTCTCTCTCTTTTGCAGATAACAGAAGCTGATGTGCACACCAGAACATCGCTCAAGTATTTTGGACTGGCAATAAAACTGAAAGTGTGGCTTTGGATGATGAAGATGACAATTTTACTATCATGGGTGGCCCTAACTTTGCTGTCACTCAAATGCTACCTTGCAGGTACAGTATTTTCCCAGTAACCTTTAACTCTGCACCTGATCTGCTTAATTCCCATTTCTGCATTTCACAAGAGGAGGTTGGTGCTTTATTGCACTCCATCTCATCTACTTTACTCTTTCGTCTTCAAATAGAGCACACTGGGATTAAGTTTCTTCAGTTGCCCATATGGCTGCTTCTTCTTTGATACATCTTCATGGAGTATGTAATCAAACCTTATTTTGAAGACTATTTTGAAAATATTGAAGACTTTCCTGAAATTTCACACCATTCCCTAGAAATGTTGAAACCCATTCAATGAAAAGTCTTCAAGATAAAACCACAAGTCAAGTGGCCTTGACCTGTTATTACTAGGCACACTGACCTGAATGATTGAAAACCTTCATAGACTCACTTAATCCACTCCTGCAGCATTGTGTGTTTCATACTTAGAAGAAGAGGTGGCTCAAGAACTTCCTCCCTGCGGTGAAGACAACCGCCTTTCCCAGAATGAGCGGCCCTGCTCTAAATGGATCATTAATTCCCTTCATTTAAAGGACATATAAAAAGGCAAAGGAAAGGGGAAAAAATGAATGAGGAGACACAAGGCCCTCACCCCAGGCAAACAGGCCATTTCTATTAGCCTGACTATGTGGGAGGGAGCATTTCACTTTGTCCTTGTCAAGGTTAGGGACCTGTTAAAAGAGAGAGAGACAATCTTCCTGTAGAGAACAAGCAGGTGATTCATCCCTAAAGAAGAAGAGGAGGATGAACAAAGAAAAACATGCTGAAATTTAACTGAGATATTCTGGACTGTGACAAAGGCTTTGGTTGCACATTGTATTTGGATTTGCAAATGTGCATCAGTTTGTGTTTGTTTCTAATCACAATTAACATATGTATATGTTCACTACTTGACTGAATATCAGTTAAAAACTCTATCTATCTATCTATCTATCTATCTATCTGCATTACAGTGGTGAATAGATTACCCCAGCAACAGCAATGACTTTACAGTTGAGAGTATTTTAATATTCTTATGTGATTTACTACTGAAGAAGAGCGAAAGAATAGAGAAAGGCAAGAGAAGTTCATATACTTGAAATAGTAAAGCATGCAATAATAATAATATCATGCAATCATATTAAATTGAACCAAGTAAATAAAGTATATATTGATTAAATGTAGACAGATATATTTAAGAAATGATAATGTCACTAAAGCCAAAAGAGAAACATGGGAAGTTAGGTAGCTGCCTCACCTCAGTTCGACTGTTATTGAGCCTGAGAAGTCAAGGAACTTTGTTTTGTGTGAAGAATAGATGGAATTATTTTGTGTTGGATAAGCAAATAACTGGCTCTCATTTATGTGTCTCCTTTATGCCTATGGTCCTTTAATCTGAAGCACTGGCTGAAGCGCGGGCTTGTAAATATACATAACGTTACCCATTTCTCCCCTTGCCCTGAAGGGTAACGTGGGAAAAAAAAAGTGTTCCCAAGTGAAATTTCCACGTCATTATTTTTTTCTGCTTTGTGTATCAATAATCAAACACCTGCTTTTTTCTGAATATGCCAACATGGACCAGGTTTTGCATTTTTGCAGAGAGAATTATTCAACATGGACCTGTTTTCACCCAAGAGCCTAGTGACAGTGTTTTCCCGCTGAGCAGTGAAGACAACAAGATATTCATCAACTGCAAAGCCAAAGGAAATCCGCTGCCGCATTACAGGTAATAAATGGCCCATACTGGCTCATATTTTTCAGACATCTTAAACAAAGAGCACTGGCCAAGGTTCAGGTCTTGGTGTTTATTTAAGAGTATTAGGATGTAAAGGGCAAAACCATAATCTAAATGAATGATGTTTACATTGAAATGAGCCATTTTCTTCTATTTTATTTACTGTTTAGGCCAAAATTACCTATTTTAAATTTTATATTTTTCAATTACTTGACACTAACAGTAGCTTTTACATGAAACTTATAATTAAACTTATAATATAAAAAAAATGATTTTTCATGTTCATCTATAGGTCACTTTGAATTGAGAGTTGATTTGGGAAATAAACATGTTAAAAACAAAAAGTGTGATACCTGTTGTATGTAAAGTGCATGTAGAAGCAGGATACAAGTGCATAAAATCAGCATGTTATTTATGCAGTGGTCAGATAACAGGTCTAGCATCAAACTAGAAACATCCATATTCATAAATGAGGACACAGGATCATCAAAACCAGGAAAGGCAAGACATGTTACTAGAACTAGGAAAGACAACAAACTGAGTAGTGCACAATAACATCTTATAGCATAAGACTTCGCAATGAGAAAAAGATACAGGAGGGTATAAATAGACCAGCTAATCAAGAGCTAAACGGAGAACAGCTGGCCACAGTCAGGAAAATACACCAGTACCAGGATGGGGTTGAGACAAGACTCAAATCAAAACAAAGCACATGTCAAAGTGCTTTGTTTGATTTGAGTCTTGTCTCCAAACACACACACACACACACACACATACACACACACACAGTCAGGAAAATTCCAATCTGTGTTTTGTGTGGCTATTTACATTTTGTTTATATTTTTAAAAAACTGTGATAATGATAAGCTGTATTGGATTAAATTTGCAGTGGTTCAGGTATAGAGTCAAAAGAAATGACAGGTCAATGAGATGTCTAAGTACTGAACTAAACATAGGTTTTAAAAGTAGATTTGTATAGCCAGTAAATTAAAATTAAGGTTTGGCTTCGCAATTGTTCATTTGCTTTTAAAAATTAATTAAAAACTGTATTTCCCTTCACCTGCAGGTGGAAATTCAATGGAAGAGATCTCGACGTTTATACTGATTTGAACTACAGCCTGGTAGAGGGCAACCTCTTGATCAATAACCCGCAGGCGATGAAAGACGGAGGATCTTACCAGTGTATTGCCACTAATGCCTTTGGAACCATCCTAAGCCGCAAGGCCAAAGTGGAGTTTGCCTGTGAGTAGAATTCACACATCAAATTCTTCTGCTGTCGCCGAATTGAAAGGCTTCCTCAAAGAGCTCTAAATGACTAAGTTCTATTCAGGAAATGCTTCTACATATTCTTCACATATGTAGAAGCATTTCTATATATTTTTCACAATGCATTTAGTACGCTGTTAGTAAAATCAAAAGTAATACTAGAATCAGCTACCAAAAGTTACACAATAATTATGTGTATAATATATAAGAATAATTCATTTTTCTGTCTCTTACACTCTAGAAATGTACCAGTATCAGACACAGGACATTCCATGATATTTAAAGCCTATTGTATCATTCTCTCTGAAGGCAATCTCAAAATTGCCATACAGAATTGTTGGCCCCATCTTTATAATGGAAACACAAGTAAAAAAAATGAATAATCGAGCCTTTTTTCCCCCAACATAATCTCTAGCCACCGCATCTGGAGCTCATGGCTGATTATCATTACCATGTATGAGAATTTTGGCAGATTTCCATAACAGAAAACTTGTTTACTAAAGCTTAATTTATGATGGATGTTTAAGGACAGTTGGTGAATTAATATTCATCTCATAAACTCATCTATAAACATGTATGTTTGTAGAACACTTTGACGAATTCTTCAGCCAGGCCTGTTGTGCAGGTCTAGTCACTCATGAATGCCATAAAATAATTGCACTACATTGCTTCAGTTTGTAAAGTGTCAGGTGGCAGAGACAGTTGCAGTTGCAAAAGTGCTTTAATTAAAAATATTTTTTTTAAAAACGGGACAGGCAAACAAATCCAGAAAATTCATGGTTGAGTCAGGCAAGAGGTCAGGTGAATAGCAAATAAGATATTCACAACAAAGCACTTTACAATGAATGAATGAATGTCCAGAGTCTGTATGTGGGTAATTGAAACCAGGTGCGCATAATCAGTAGTTGGGTGAACGTGAACGTGATAAGGAGTGTGTGTTGGGATTCGTGGCCATGTTTGTAGTGGACTCTGGGGAATGAAGTTTGAAGCTGATTCCGGCATAGACATGGCAAAAAGTTGAATAAAACTGTAATAACAAATCTGTATTTAATTAAAACTGTATAATTAAAACTACTGTAAAACTACATTAATTAACTGTAATTATAACAGAATAGGTAAGACTTTTTCTCATAAACAGTGTTTCATCCTGAGTTTATATACTATCATGCACAATGTACATGTACAGTGCTATTTCTATTATAGGTGAGTTTTAAGTCAACACTTTCTCATTCTTGTCTAATTACAGGGAACTACATCAAAGTTGTTGTGTGTAGTATTTGTACATGTGCTACAGATGTGGTAAATACAGATGATCATGTGATAATATTAGCACATTACTATGAAGCTATCATTTTTTTTCAAGTACATCAAATGCCTTAGAGAATATGATGTAAGTCTGAATGTACAAGATGTGTCTATTTCTGACAACTACAAAAAAATCACAATCTCTCATTTGGATGATGCCTTCGACATAAAATTGTGCTAGTAAAATTCTGCCCATCAAGGAAGAAATATAGACAATAACATACTGAGTCAGGGTGTACTTGCAGCATCAAAAAAATCTGCTGTCATTTGCAATTCCAAAACCAAACATTCTTGAGTGATATAGCCATTCAGTAACGTTTGTATTTATTAGTAATGCTACTGCAATATTTTTCTGGGTTTATGCAAGAATACATCTTTACATATACACTATGAGTTTTTGTATTCATAACAATGACAATTTTATCAGCTTTAAAAGGAATTTCCTGCATCATACCATCCTAAACCTCAGAAACCTATCATTACTTGTGGATTAAAGCAAGCAAACTTGTATGAAACCGTTCATTCTGGATCGGTTAATTCTTGCAAAGTTAATTTTGGATCATTTAAATTTTAGATCATTTATTTTTCAACAGTAATAATTGTAGTTTCATTCCTGTAGAGAATTAGTTGTAATATATTCCATTGTGTACAGGATCTGACATTCAGAAAATATGTTTTCAAGCTTTCCAGTAGACAGCTGATTAAGTGCTTAACTAAAAGCTTTGTTTTTAATTGGCTGACTGATGCCTGCAGTGGTAGTGGTATTTCAGATATTCTCTGTGGATTAGAATGGTATTTTCTAAAGGTTCCTGTCCTCTGAGTGCTCTTTCAACGAGATAGTGCTCGCACAATGAAAACTAATGGCATAACTGTTGTTTGCAGATCTTCAGAATTTCACCAACAAGGCCAGAAATGCAGTCTTGGTGAGAGAAGGCCAGGCTGTGGTGCTGCTGTGTGGCCCACCACCCCATTTTGGAGGTATTGTGCTCCCAGATTTTCTTGTAATTTTTTTAAATATATAAAGCAACCTTATATAACTCTTCATTCTTAATCAACGTTAACTTGGAGGTAAATGTTGGGATATCTGTGGGATATCTGTACTGAGCTGTTTATTTTCAAAGCTGCCCAACTATGGTTTGGTCCAGCAGGTGGCACCAATGAGCAAAGGGAACTGAAGGGTAACTTTAAAAAAACACAAAAGCCAATTGAAAGTGCTTGTTGAAGCATATATTTTGAAAAGAAAAGCATTATTCCAAAATATAGTGACCCCTATGTCATACTGCTTTTTTTCTTGGAACCTTATTTTGCATTTAGCTCTGTTTTTGTATCTAACAGTAACAATAGGGTGTACTTGTAAGCAAGAACAGCTTTCAATATATGAAATCTAAAAGAATAACAGTAACGATGAGAATGGATCAGTATTTCTTTTTAATTAGTGGTTTGATTTTTGACTGACAATGACAATGCACTGACAACAACACAATAAATATTATAAAATGGAATTTATTAAAACATATTTGTTTATGACATGTAAAATAAATGACAAAACAACCCAATAAGAAGTATTATTTGAAAATAACAAAGGCACCTCACCCAGCACTGTGGAGAAATATTCATCTGTTACTTTCTACCAAGTATATGTTACTATGAACTTATTATGTGACCAATTTTACAAAATAATAATTCCATAGTTGATATTTTTTACTACATGACAAAATTCTTTCAAAAATCACATGTTCACAAACATATAAGTAGGAAAATTTCTATAGTAAAAGGTTAAATTTCAAGAATCATGTATCAAGAATAAGACAAAAAATCTAGCAACACTGCCCCATGCCTTAACTCACAGCACATGTTCTCACCAGTGTGTCTAATATGTTTTGATTTTAAGACAAGTTAAAATCATGAAAACTTACAAAAAGTCATGTGACAACCATTTGAATTTTTTATTTTTCACCACCTCACATTTGAAAACTTATTCTTTACCTCCTGTACCTATATTTTCACACACACACCTCATGGCATTTAGTTCAGTTTCTCCATACCTCCTTCTTTCTTAATGCCACGTGTGCCCTTGCGGTCATTTGGAAAGGTTTTTTTTTTAGGATTGGCCTTATATTGCTGGGTAATAAAGGCACTTGGCAGTCCTTGTGGAGCAACAAGCTTCTTTATCCCTCTTTGCAGCCACTGGTGTCTGCTGTACTTATGTGCAGCTGATTAGCGGGCCGTCAAAGCTCACAGACACACACACATACACACATGCCATTGGCGCAATTTCACGCCATCGGCCCAACATTCTGCCACTCGGTTGCATTCTCCAGAGGAACGAATGTCCTTAAGCATAACGGCCCACCCTCTTTTAGCCCACAGTCCCATTTTCCCTTTACCATTTCTCCTGTTGAGTGCTTTCATATGGATATATGCTTTGGATAACCGGAACCATACTGTAGCTCTGCACTGGTGGGTTTTGAGATCCTCTATGCAGTTATTCCTTTTTTCCCTTTCAGCTTTATCTGTTTCACAATATGACATCATGGTATGTATGTATATATATATATATATATATATATATATATATATATATATATATATATATATATATATATATATATATATTTCTCTGTTTATTCCATGTTTATGCTGGTGTGTGACACGTTCAAAAGGTTCATTACTGCATTCCCAAGATGTAATTTGTACCTTGTTTATGCAGATCTTAGGTATTACAACAATGACTATACATCAGCTCATCAGTCAAAACAATGAAATAAGGACCATAAAACAATAATCTATAAAACTCACTATATAAAATATGAACACAAAATCATCTTAGTTTATTTACATTCCAACCTGTGTCCACACACTTGCCATCAGGATGAAGTGCAGGGGTTTTGTGTGTATTGCTTCCATAAATATTATTTACAGTGCTAATAACTGAGATAGAGATAAGATATATGGGACATAATAAAATGCTTTTGTTGCTATAAAATCAAATGAGATAGCCTGGGTCAATGGGTCATTAATTGCTATGTGGTGAACAGCACTTGAACATCTTCAATTATTGCCATTCTGTAATCATGAAAAGACCATCACACCCCCATCCATTCCTCCAAAATGGGTTTAATTTAAAAGTCTTTAATCTAAGAACTAAAAATGGGTTTTCTTTTTTGTCTCTACGAAACAAAAAGAGCTCTGACTTTTAGACATGCCATTCTTAGACAAGCTCTTATCGAGCTGCATTTCAATCTTGCCAGCCTTCCCAGGCCTTTAATAAGCACCCCTTAATTTGACACTGATGTTGGCAGATCCAGCTGCTTCACACTCTGGTCTCTGTCTCATTAAGAAACAAAGCACTAAAAAAACCTCCAGGACGAAAAAGGCCAGACGCATTTCTAAATTGTTGTGTAACATCACTTATGGGTGAAAATCATCCAAAAATGCAGTGAAGTGGAGGAAGTTTTGTTTCCTATACCCTCACCATAAGCGCAGTTTCATATAAATTTGAGTAAGTTAATAAATCAGCAAATCCTCAAAGAACATTGAAACATACTATTAGTCAAACACACCTACTCTTAGAAGGTTTTCTTCATTTTTCCTATTGCTACTATTTTAGAATTAAAATGAAAATTTTAAACTATGAAACCTATAACGTGGGTGTATATATATATATATATATATATATATATATATATATATATATATATATATATATATATAT
>CM040455.1:7186273-7213903 GCA_022758105.1 Pangasianodon gigas | reverse complement strand
AGGGAGGAAACTCAGAATTTGAGTTTTGAGAACATGGGCTCCAGACTTCAGGCAGTCATTGACTGCAAAGGATTTTCATCCAAGTATTAAAATTATGGTTATATTTACAATTATGTCACTTTGTCCAAATACTTTTGAGCCCCTGAAAATGGAGGTACTTTGTTGAAAATGGCTGTAATTCCTAAATGGTAAATGCCATATTTTTGTGGAACCTCTTAAAATAAAGCTGAAAGTCTACACTTCGATGACATCTTGATTGTTTTATTTCAAATCCATTGTGGTGGTGTATAAAGGCAAAATCACAAAAACTCTGTCATTGTCCAAATACTTCCAGATCTAACTATATATATAAATATATATATATATATATATATATATATATATATATATATATATATATATATATATATATATATATATACACACATACACATAATGGAGAATTATTTTCCATTTTAAATCCTTAACAACAGGTGGCATTTCTTCCACTTCCCAAAAACATGCCAAAAACATGAACTGGCTAAATTGCCCCAAAGTGTGAATGAGTTTGTGAACGTGTGTGTGTGTGCATGATGTTCTGGCATCCTATCTGTAGTGAATTCTCCCACCTTGTGCTCAGTGATCCCAGGATAGGCTCCATATCCATCACAAATCTGACCAGGATTAAGTGGTTACTGAAGATAAATGATTTTTTCTTTTTAAAAAACAAGCATGCTAGGGGAAAATCATTGAAAACATTTTGAAATAATCCTTGTAATCCTTTTCGAAAATTTGAAAATGCAAATAGACACCATGATGTATCGAAAACCATCATAATATGTTATACAGTCATTCTCTGATTTTTTTTTTTTTTTTAATTTTTATTTGTTTTATTTTTTTGTGCCACTGTGATTGCTATACTAGATAAATGTCATAGCACTGTCAGGCCCATCACTACAGGATAATTAGACTGTATATTAGATCTGTAGTAAATGTGGCAGATCTAGCCAGGCGGTAATGTAAGCAATGCCCCATGCTATGTTGCTCAACACAGTTTTCTCATACTGTTCCACTTCAAGTGGCTTGTCACTGAGAGTCAGCACAAGTTACTGTAATGGTACATGGAGCAATGTCAACACACAGAATTGCTACCAGATTTTTTTTTTCAGCAAACCATATGTTCCACTAGTACTTACTGTATATGTTTATAATACTTTATGTGTAAAATGATTTCATGTTCCTAGTTGAACTGCCACTGTCAAAAGCTCAAATATTTACAGTACATTACATATTTGTTTGCTGTAGCTAGTAAGGTTGTCTCACAGTGATGCTGGATCACTGATATGTGTCTGGGAGACACTGGCTTTACAATAGTGCAGAGTAAATAAAGCTGCAATATTTCATTCATTCATTCATTCACTCACTCACTCACTCACTCATTTATCTTCAATAACCCCTTTACCCTGGTCAGGGTCTTGGTGGATCCAGAACACTGGGTGAAAGGTGAGAAATATGCTGGATGGGACACTAGTCCATCGTAGGACATAAAGCTGTACAGTATCTTTTACCCAAATTAATTTTGATAACACTTTACATTAAGGTACACGAAACTAACATTATTTACTGCATTACTTAGCAACATAAGCAAACCATACACTTCAGCATTAATAAACCATAAGTCATGTTAACAAAGTAACACCTGTAATTCAACAAATTAACAAATATACCTGTGTTAAATGTTTATTTCAAACATGTCATCATTTTAGCTGGAAAAGGGTCTGAAAATAATTCCACATAAATTAACATAAGTTAAATTACAACATGTTATTAAATGTTGATAACACGCTGAAATGTTGATAACATGCTGAAATCGACAATGCATCTTCACTTATGAATTTTGCAGATTAACCACCACAACCAGATTAATTAAGGCATCAGTATTTATTGGTTTTTGTATAGAATGAAACAATCAATGTATTTGTCAGGAAGAGTAGACTGAAGTGGATGCAAGTGAAATTAGAGTGTATTATAGAACTGGAAAACAAATCTAATCGTGAGGCAAAGATGTAAAACAGGCAGTAGTCAGGCGATCAGCAAACCACGTAAACAGGACAAATTCAAAATCCACAAAACCAAGAATCAAGCAAGATCAAAACCAGAATAACAATGCACAAGATAAAGGCTTGGCAGTGTCAGGTGAGCAAAAGCTGAGCGTTGCTTCTTATTTATGTGATGGTGAGGGATTAGCAACAGGTGAGTGTAATCAAAAGTCCGGCAACTGTCAACATGACATTGTTCATGTGTTCTGAGAAGTGTGGTCTGGGGCAGCCATGTTTGTAATCTGCAGTGCATTCTGGGAGTTTGATTCTGGAGTTGACCTGACAGTATTGACTGAAACAGCATAATGCAGGTGTTCATTATTTGCCTGATTCGGCCCAATATCAGTTAAAACATGTAATGATTATTTTTTAATATTACTTATGGTATATTGCTATTCATGATTTGTTAATGTTAAGTAAATATGCAGTAAATAATGGTAGATTGATGTACCTTAATGTAAAACATTACCTCAATGTATACAGTGAATCAGGATTATTTTAAAATATACTGGATTGTATGCTACCAACATCATGTCCATATTAGTATTAGTTTTGGGGTTTCAAAACAGAGCCTTTGCAGATTGGGAAAATGTTGTAAGGTGATCTGCTTTGATTGAACACAATCACAGAGAAACAGACTTAAATGACCCCCATATGTTAGTCTAAATAAAAATATATTATATTAATATAAATACAAAAATGTAATGTATAATTCAATTCAATTCAATTCAATTTTATTTGTATAGCGCTTTTAACAATGGACATTGTCATCAAGCAGCTTTACAGAAATAAATGGATTCACAAAAAAATATATTGTAAATATGTGAATTTATCCCTAATGAGCAAGCCAGAGGCGACGGTGGCAAGGAAAAACTCCCTGAGACGATATGAGGAAGAAACCTTGAGAGGAACCAGGCTCAAAAGGGAACCCATCCTCATCTGGGTGCAACGGATAGTGCAATTATAAATAAATCCCTTCTATTATTGTGTACTATATGGACAAATAGTGCAATTGTTCAACCAGTAAATTCATCACAGTTTTTGCAAGAAGTCCAGTTGGTTAAAATCTATCCACTGTCCACTGATGGAGTCCTGAGTACGAAGGTGCTCGTGGCAACTGCAGCCCCAAAGCCACTACAGCAATCGCAGTCCCAAGCCATTACTTAGCCATAACTGGACACTTCAGTAATAATTTGGTTTAGAGATCAATGGGTACTATTTCAAAAAATATTTTTATACAGAAAATTATAATATGCAAAATTATACAAGTTGGAAAAATCTGGAATAAGGCATATATAGCATATAAGAGACTTCTGATGGAATGGTTTTCCAATAGAAAGGCTTACATCCAACACATATACAGTAGTGACTCAAGAAATTAAAGTACTAAGTAAGATATAAGCAATCCAACCAAAACACTTATGATGTGGTTGTTGCTGCTATGTACTATATACTGTAAACCATATGCACTAATGATTTTTTATGTGACTACTTTCTTTTGGCTCTTGTTCCCAGAGATTAGATATGCATGGATCTACAATGGCCATCCCAGTGCCCTCATCCAAGACAATCGGCGCTTTGTGTCCCAGAGGACAGGGAACCTGTACATTGCTAAAGTGGAGCCGTCTGATGTGGGCAACTATACATGTGTGGTAAAGAACATGATGACCAATGGCACCGTGTACAGCTCACCCACTCCTTTGGTGCTGCGCCGGGATGGTGAGGGACCTCAGTGTCTTAATGGGTGCATCAATCATCTAGTGTGTCAGAAGAAAAGTATGCTGCAGCTCACACAGTGTCAACTAGTGTTAGCTAGTGTCTCTCTAATGACTCCAAAAGCAAAATGCAGAGAATACATTTTGAGAAATGAATATAAACATGAATATAAGTCTCCAGTCGTAACAATGACAATGAAGTTATGAAATAAAGCATTATCTGCATTTTAAAGATAGATGTCATATATGTTTAATGACTGTGTGCTCTTTAATAGCCTTATCTGAATGTGTTGGTTTATTTAGAGCTCTCTTGTAAATCACTACTTAGCTAGCAGACTTTCAGTTAGTTACTAAAAAGGTTACAGCAGTACAAAATTTAGACATTTTCTTTACTGGTTATTCACTGTCTATATGTACTGTTTCAGATCACATTTTGTAATTTTTTGTCAAACAGTTGTGTTCAGGATGCACTGTCTTTTCAGTCTATATGTATACATTTGTATATGGTAATATAAGTACATTTGGTATGTAAGTATATATGGTACATATTCTGTAAAATGAATTGACCACTTAATTGATCATTTATGATTGATGTGATTTTTTTTTTTAATTAACATATTTATTTTGAATTGATTGCTTTCTCCATCTTTTCTTCCAGCTGTGATGGGTGAATACGAGCCTAAAATTGAAGTCCAGTTTGAAGAAATGCTGCGTGTCATCAAAGGATCATCGGTTAGACTGGAGTGCTTCGCTTTAGGAAAGTAGGTCTCTGCTTGGATAGCATATGGACTCTTTCCTGCCTCCAGAGATTTCTGAAGCTAGCAAGGACTTTGCACACTTGGCACATAGTACATCTTTGAGCTTTATTTAAGGGAAAGATCTCAGGAAAATGCTGGCTCTTTTAATCTTAGCAAAATGCGGCCAGGACAAGAGAACAGGGCATTCATCATTGCAAAAACAGCTGCAAGGTATGATTCAGGGGTTTTGTGGGAGGTTAGGGACCTCTGATTTTCTAAAGGTACTGGGGCATAGTATGTAGAGGCAGTGCAAGGCCTAATAGGTATTGAATAAGTCCAGCTTTCACAGCCTGGATGTTTCAAGAGCTTATATGTCAGAATTTAAAAAAAAAAAAACAAAAAAAAAAACTTTGACTTACTGTAATATTACAATACTGCAATTAAATACCTAAAGATAAGAGCACTGCTAGTTTAGAAAGCTGTTCATTCACAGCTATACAACAATTAATTTATATGAATCTGCCTTTTCAGCTCCCTCAACTTTAACTGCCCTTAAACTCCTCCACACTGACCTACAAAATCTTTATAGTTAGGTGCGCTGGGTTAATTTAGATATCACTTTGACGTCCATTCTCTTACAGCACTACTCTGTCCAAATATCCTACAAAAGTGCATAAAATCAGGGTGTATTTTATTTGGGCAAATCCACAAATCAATATTGTAGTCCATAGCATAAGTAAAAGAGGTAGGTGATAATAAACTGAGATAATCCATAGTCAAAGTCAAAAACGGTTGGAATCAAAGTAAAAAAAAAAAAGTCATCAAAATGGACTTAAAACTCAAGTCATCAAAATGCACAATAAAACTTCAAAATAAATATGAACACGCTGGCTACCAGACCAGTGACAGGACAGAAGCAGAGACAGGACCAAAACCAATACAAAGGCACATGTCAATACTCAGTATATGCTCAGAACCTCACTGCATGTTGAAAGGGGGGATTTGTGACAGAACCCTGAATCAGCCAGTCCTTGACATGACCATAGTATTGAAAGTGTCACTTTTAATTATAAAGGAATGAGATTTTGCCAATTTTCTATAACTTTTCAGCCATGTCACCTTTTTTTTTTTTAGCTATGTACAAGCCTGCAATTTATTTATTCACTTCCATCTCAGTCACCTGTAGACATTCTCATTTCATCAGTTCTATATTTATATATATACTGTAGTTTGTACTAGATTTCTTAGTCTCTAATTCTAATCTTCAGCTACCCATAAACTTGTATATGAGGCACAAGAAGCAATACTGAAAACATGTTCATCTCTCCTTTTTAACTGTTAAACAATGTATAGAGCATTAGAAACTCTTCTACTAGGTGTAATGGATCAAGAGTAGGCTTTTTATATCATTTCATTTTGATAAACCCCAGTACTCTCTTGGCAGTTAGTAACATTTGTTCTGGACTTGTCCCTTTCTGCAAAAATACTGGAACTTATTATTAAGCAAGCTCTCTGATACATTGCAAGTGTCTATTGACCATTCCACTCTGATGTCTTTCCTATCACCTATCATCTCCTTAAATACAAATATCACCTGGTAGACTTTCTAATATGTATTGGATCAGAGATGTACTATACTTGGAAAAAAAATGGAGAATGAAATACACATTACATTCTCCCAGACTCTGCTGGTAAGAAATAGACATTAGAATTTTATTTTACAGTTTGAAATGCTTGAAAAAAGGTATAAGTAGTGCTTCCTATTGATGACTAGTAATCGCTGTTAATAGATTTTCTCAAAATGTTGTGCTTTTATGTCTTTTAAATGATAATTCCCCTAAAGCCTTTCACTTTGGGTGCAGCATTGTCAAAACCAAACCAGAGTCATAGAGATGTGTATAAATTGGCATTCTGTATATGCTGTATACTACATTATGCCTCATTGTATAGTGTGTAGTATGCAAGGATTATCATTTAGTATACTATACATTCATTAAATTCATTTGTTGGATTTTTTAAAAGTATTTCCACTCACTGTGTTTAATTGTAGTGATTAAAGCCAAATAAGATTAAATGAGGCTGCAGAGAAATGCTTTAAGCCAGTCAAAAGCCACTTTAGACTTATTTCTGGAACAGGTGTGCAATGATATACTAATGGCAAAATTAATTTACATTAACAGTACATGGATTAATGTTAACTTTGCTGGAAAATCCAGTTGAACAGAGCAAACATTGGGACAGTGATTTAATTACAAGGCCAACAGACTTTTAGCTACCTTTAGATCTATTATGCCAATGTTGGGTTAATAGCCAAACTAGCAAACTGATGTTGGACTAGCATTGGGCAGTTTCATTTCCCCTATGAAAGAGAAGCCATATCTTTAACAACCTCAGATATATTTTATGTCTTAAAATAATATTTATCATAAATGTCTGTATTAGCATCACTGCAGCACTGTATGCATGTTAGCTGGATCATTGAAAATATAATACAGTTATAAATATAATTATAACAGAAAAATGTTCATAATTGAAGTGATTAAGTACTCACATAGGGAACTAACCTAGTGATGAAGAAAAATCATTAGCTTTACAGCTAAATCTATCTAGCTACCATTCAATGTTGTTAGTTCGGTTAGCTGTGACTAGCTAGCACTTAGCATAGTTTATGTAATAATTTGCCCATACATGGACAATCGTAACAATAAATTAACTGTTTACATTAAAATGCCTAATAGATGAAAATGAGACCACTGTTACTTTAATGACTGAAATTTATTTTTTGTCCCACAAACTTATAACAAACTTAAAACAATAACATTAGCTAGCTATCTTTTTTCAGCATATAACTACAATCACTTACAATTAAAATACACACAATAGTAGACATAATGCCATTTAGTGGTATATTTGGTTATATGAAGATATTCTGGTGTTGTGACTAATCTTTGGAATGAAATGAGTGGGTGAGGAGCTGTCCATTATTTCTGTTATTTTCTGATGACAGGCTCAGGGTCTGCATTATAAGCAGAGCCCACTGCCAAAATCCAAAATCTGTCCTGGAATCCAAACCCTATTTTTGTGTTGCCAAAAATACTGTAATATTTACAAAGTATGATACACATATAATATAGCAAAGTGTCACATAATTACATATAGTTTCATAAATATATCTATGACAAACCAGTTCACAAAACATAATACATTTATACAGGGGGGAAAAATTGTTTGTATTTTAGTCTTTTTTTTTTTTTTTTAATCTTGCCAGTGTTGTCAAGGTTGTTATTAATGGTGTTCCTTTGCCAGTGTTGCGACAGAGTAATATAGAGAGGGCCAATATAGCCATGCAAAACAGACATTTGGCAAAGGCTCTATATCTGTAACCACTTGATCTATTGTTTTATTGACAAAAAAGTGAGCAAAACATGTATCTCTGCAAAGAGTCCCTACCCTACCATAGTGTGACCTACCATTGACAATGTACAGGCCCAAGTACTGACAGATATGCAAGAGATCATGCAGGAAGTTAGCTGTGTTTCTTGGGAATTGTTGAAGTTCAGCAGAAACAGTCCTTGTGTTTGTTCAGGTCTTCCACAGGTCAGCACACTTTCTTGGGACTGGGAGTATCATGAAGATTATTTTAATGCTAAACCAAGATATGCCTAAATCAAACATATCCACTGAAATAAAGATGATATTACATTTTGGAATACAACAATGTAAAGACAAGGACACAGACAGGATCTTTCTCTCTCAGTCATGTCCACCAGTTTAACCATGCTTTCACCAGTATCACCAGTCTGATCCACCAGCTTATAGCCAGCTTCACAAGGCTAGAGTACCAGTTCAACCAGCTCTGACCAGTTAAATCAGGCTGGTACCCCCATCTTAACCAGTTCAGGATTCAAGCTGGTCTAAGCTGGATTTTAAAGCAGGGAATAACTAACATAGCCACAACATGAAATAAAAACTGTAAATCCAAACGGTACATCAATATTTATGCAGAAAAATTAACGCATATTCAGAGAGAGCTTCATATGTCCTTAAGTCAATTTTCCATGTGTGCCATTCCAATTATGCAAATTACTGGCATGTTGTTCATACCTCTGAGGTTGCCAGAGTAAAAGAGTTAAATAGAAGTGTACAAAGCATACAAGACAGGGTTTTTCAATAGCATCTAGATCACTGCCTTTAACACAAGCACTTGCCTTTATGCCTATAAAAAAAATCAGGGATATAAAATGTGGACTGAAGAAGCACATTGTGTCTTTTTTATGTCAAATATAATATAATGTAACATAAAAAGCAAGAGAAATTTTAAACATGAAAATAAAATTTAAAAAATGCATTGTAAGATGTATGATAAATGCAATCCAACCTGGCTAGGCTAGAGACATCCAGGAAAAGGCTGAATGACTATCACAAATAGTGTGGCGATATCTGGGGAGACAGCGGACTGTGTGGAGAGACAGAAAAAGTGGCAGTGAGGGTCAGCACCCCAAACTGCAGCTCTCATGATGGAGAGTCCCCAGCAATGCTAAAGAAAGCCCCACTGAGTTTTACCCCTTGGGGTGCCTGGGAGAGGAGGAGAATGAGCACCCCAACAGGATGGACATACAGGCAATGACCCAAGCTAAAGGTGCAATGACAAGTGGTGTGTGTGTGTGCGTGTGTGTCTGTGTGTGTGTCCATGTCTGCAAAAACCTGCATGGCTGAAAGATCCACCAGTACAAAATGAGATGCTTGTGTGGCAAAACACAGAGGTCCAGCACCTGGGGAGATGCAGGAGGGACCAGACCCGGAATCAGCCAACAGAGCCAGGAGCCTCCAAGCATCACAAGCCCAACCTGAGAGCAGGCAATCAGAACACTGTTGGGTTAAATGATGTGAATGTGGATGGGGTCCATGAAACCACATGCAGGGTTGATGTAGACCAGAGGCTGTGGGATATGTGTACAATTATCATAAGCGTCACCTCTGAAAGTTTTGGAACAAAGGAGAAACTGCTGACCAGGAATCATGGGGGACCCAACTGTCAAGAGATAAAGATCAGCCAGCTAAGACAGGAGCTGAGGTTGCTAAGGCGGCTGTACAAGGAAGCAAGGCAAGAGAACTGGACTGCACTAGCCGTGCTCCAGAACACAGTGGGTAAGCAGCTGGTCACCCTACATCATGCTGGGTGACACAGAAGGAGGGGCAAGGAGAGGGCCAGGAAACGTGCGGCTTTCATTACAAACCGTGTTGGATTTACCAAGAAGCTGCTTGGACAAAAATGAAACAGCCACCTTTATTGCTCGAAAAAGTAGATTGACCAGCATTGCCATGACACTTATAGTGACAAAGCAAGGGAATAATAGCTTGGTCATTGCATGACTTTGATATCCCCACCAGACTCCACCTTCCAATTTAATATTAAAGAGCCCACCCTGAAGAAGGTCCAGAAGGCCGATAGAGATGGCAGAAATAACTCAGCACTAAGCCCAATTGAAGTGCCATACATGGTCTATAAGAGGCTGTTGCAACATTTTTGTGGAGAATTATCCAGGTGGTATGGAGGATGGGAAAGGTGACCCAACAGTGAAGATTAACAGAAGGTGTCTGGATTCCAAAAGTGTAGAGCTCAAGTAACACCAAGCAATTCAGGACAGTCTCTCTCCTCAGTGTTGAGGGAAAAATATTCTTCAGTATTGTTGCCTGATGCCTGTCAGAGAATTTCTCCTGAGGAACTCCTATATTGTCTATGCAGAAGGGAGAGTCCTGAAGGTGTCTGGGTGCATTGAACACACAGGTGATCTGAGGGAAGGCAAAGGAGACCAGGCTGTTCTGTGGCTGTACTTTACTAATGCCTATGGTTCAATTCCACATAAGCTGGTGGAAACTGCACTGGTCACCATCATGTTCCAGGTAAGATCAGGGACCCCATTCTGGATTATTACAGTTGCTTCAGTATGAGAGCCACCTATGGAAAATCAATATCAGCATGGCATCAACTAGAGAAATTGTGTGGGTGTACTATTTTAGTGATATTGTTTGCCCTGGCCATGGACATGCTTGTCAAGCAGGCGGAAATGGAGTGTACAGACCCCCTGACCAAGTCTGGTGTTCGGCAGCCACCCATCAGGGCATTTGTGGAGGACCTGACAGTAACAACAACATCAATGCCTGGATGCAGATGGATTGCCTTGTATGGGAACAGGAAAAAGGTCCAACTCCCTTTCAGGATTCTGTCAGAGGAGTACATGGTTACAAGGGGAAGGGAGGTGCTACTGTACAGAGACTCCACTGACACCGGAGTCTCCTCAGCAGGAGTTGAGGTAAGAACTGCGAGGAAGCAGAGGGCACAGGAGGCTATCAACTGGCCTGGAACCACTGCTGGATTCACATATGTGACACAGAGATCGAGTGGGATCTGTAGCTTCTGGATGGGCAGGGATGGGTACACAGCAAAATTCCCAGGGTTAACACCCAGAGTGTTGATTCAACTCTTTCAAAGTTAATTTGTGTCCAATTGGACATATACAAACACTCTGGGTGTTAAATCAACACTGAAGATTTTGCTGCATAGCACTCCAAGACTGCAGCACTGCAGTAAATCCTGAGGGAAGGAGAGATGTCAGCTTATCCAGTAGGAAGTGTGAGCAGGGGTAGAGGGACTTCAAGCCAGCAGGATTGTAGTGATGTGACAGCAGCATGAGTGGACCAGATGGGAACAAGTGTTGGCCTATAAGATCTTGTGGACAGAGCTCTGGAAGGCCGAGCCATTACGGATGAAGTTTCTGATCCAGTCGGTTTATGATGTCCTCCCCTGCCCATCCAAACTTCTTCAGCTGGGGTATGGTGGAAGAAAAGCCAACCAGATGGCTGTGGATTAAGCAGGGTGATCTGTGAAATACATTAGCTACTTGGACGCAAACCCTGTTAAGTGAGCTGGCTACGTTGACCCCATCATATTGGGGTGTGTGTTCACGGTGTGTGTGTGTGTTCACTACTGTGTGTGTGCACTTGGATGGGTTAAATGCAGAGCACAAATTCCGAGTATGGGTCACCATACTTGGCCACAAGTCACTTCACTCATTTAAGATAGGGGTGAGATGTGTGCTGGTCTCATTCACCAATGCATGTGTGATTCTGCTTGTGTTAAATAGGCATGTTTGTGCGTTAGGCAGACATGTCTGTGTGGTGTGTAGTGTAACAAGAAATCCGTAGAGAACCAGTGGCACTGTGCATGCCTTAATGGTGCCAGTGGGGCTTACTACAGCCTTAGTCACTGGGGAGGCCTGTATGGTTCTGATTTGTGGTGAACATGTTTGTGATCCTGAGGACAAGAGGGGTAATCTGTGGAACACATAAGCTACTTGGACACAAGCCAGGGCCTGAGCACCCCTGGCTGGGTCACCTAGGCAAGAGTGTCTGATGTAGAAAGACTTTTGCTGATGGTTGTTGACTAGCATTAACTAGTTTACATAGCAAATATTAGATAACAAGACATATAATATTAGACAAGACATATTCTGGACAAATTCATATAAAATCATATAACACCATAACCATATTCTTTACATGTACAGTCACTGTTGACTACTTCACCTACATTTGGGCAGGAATAAGTAAGAGTAGTAGCCATAGTATGCCATATTGATCACAGATATATTCCACTGTTTTGCAATGGTTTGAAATTACTTTTAAAATGTCTGAGTGGCAGTCCAGCAAAAACTAGACTTTTGTTGCTAGTTTTGTTGTAATCACATCTTATTTTCCAGTTATTCATCCTAAAGTATATTATTTATTAATTACTATTATTTTCTCAGTAACCAGAATTAGATCACTGTCTTTGCATTTTTAATGCTTTTGTTAGACATTTGTATGTCAATTTTTTTTTTAAAATTCATTCAGATTAGAATTACTGTACTGTACAAGAAATCTCACACTTCAGTTGACCCATTTGCTTCAATTTTTCTACTTCTACTTAATATGTAGTCAATTAGCCAATAAAAGTTTGATGTCCTAATTTTCCTTAGGTTTTCACTGAGCTCACAAGGCAAATGTAGATAGTAAATAAAGCAAACTTGCCCTCATGCAAGCTGTTTGTCAATATCACTCAAGTCATTTGGTTTAGTTATTGTAGTATATGAACACTTGAAAATGACATAAGTCGTCTATACATCTTAAAGATTTATTTACACAAAACGCAGTCATATAGAGCCAGAAATCGCATAAACAAATCAATGTAAGATTCTTTAACAACCCAAATGCTCAAATGATTCTAATATGCAGTTTGCATCATGCTATTTATGAATAATAAGTTTGTTAGGTTAGCATTGTATTTCTAAGGCAAAATGAAGGAGGGCGAATTCACACAGGACAGTGTTTTTGATCAACTGCATTTTGGAGAAGTGCAAAAATTGAAAAATTTTATTTTCAAGTCATTCCTGATATTTGTTTAGCATTAGCCAAATACTAACAATACTAACATGGCCTGGTTGTCTTATTGGACAGTCCAGTGCCTTCTATCTCTTGGAGAAGAGCAGACGGAAGCCCTTTTCCTGGAAAGATGAAAATCAATCAATCAAATGGCGTCCTGGAGATCCCTTATTTCCGGCCTGAGGATGCTGGCTTTTATGAATGTGTGGCAGAGAACTCCAGAGGCCGTAGTGTTGCAAAAGGACGCCTCATATTTAATGGTAACTATAACTTAGAAATAGGTAATAATGGGAAGAAAAGCACATATTTAATGACTGCTGTAAATTGGATGCATTTTGGATGCATTTGGCTAGAGAATGACCAAACTAGAACTACACAGTTAGTGCTTTGGATGAACTGCAGAGTCAGTTCTACAAAAATCTATTACTTAATCTCATCTATTTAATATGACACTTAGTAGCTCTGTTACCTTTATAGGAGGGAAATCAATACAAGATACTTTAATTGTATGTCAGAAACTGGGCAGCATGGTAACTACTACTGAATAATGAATAACCTCCAGATGAATATGCCTTAATGCCAGTTGGCCAAGCCAGGCTAATTAAAATGGCTGAAGCGTCAGTCTTTAGATTGGTGGTGAAAAGCAATTTTGCTCATACTGAGAATGGTTCATATAAAGACAGGCTAATCTAGAATTAATGTGTACCAATTAACCCCACTGTTTGGTGGTTTATGAAATTCTGAGCTATTCTCAAGCATTTTTATGCATTTTTACCATGCAAAATGAATGGTCAGGGAGCAGGAGGCAGGATTGTAAAAGAAATTGCGAGAGAAAAAGGGAGAGAGTGTTATTTTTAATTATTTATCTTGTAGTCACAGAAAATGTGTGCTCTGTTGTCCTTGATTGTAGATGTGGAACATATGCATTGGGCCCAGACACTGCGTGATGCCTACATGGCCATCGGTGCCGATCTGCACTGGGAGTGCAGGGCTAACGGGAAACCCCAGCCTGTGTACGGATGGCTTAAAAATGGACAGGCCATTGTGTCCGAGGTGAGAAATTTCATTTGCTATGCCTTCAAAACTCCTCTCAATTATGTGCATGATTCGTATATGTCAGATGAACCTGTTTGATGCGACCAACAAACATGAAGATATATTGATTAGTATCAAATAGTGATGTCATTCTTCAAGTTGTATGACTTTTATGGAAATGATAATCTAATACAAATACATGGTATAACAGTGTAACACTGTCAGTTACACCTGCCTTAGTTGGAATATTTCAACAATATAACTCTAATTGGGATAAATATCCAACAGCAAAGTACATGCACATTATAGTGACTGTTGACGGTATAATATTGTCCCCAGGACAGAATCCGCATTAATGGAGGCAAGTTAATGCTCTCTAAAGTTAACCTAGAGGATTCTGGGATGTATCAGTGTTTGGCAGAGAATGAGCATGGTGTTGTTTATGCCAGCGCTGAACTCAAAGTTGTAGGTGAGTTGACCTTGTTTTTATATGAGCATCATTAGGGGGACAGTGTGTATATATATATACATACATATATATATATATATATATATATATATATATACACACACATTATATATATATATTGACTTTATAAAATAAAAACACATACTAAGATTTTGATTCGATGTTGCTTTTTTATAAATCAGTGTTGTTGCTTTTTTATAAAGCTTCTCCTCCAGACTTTTCTAAAGGTCCAGTGAAGAAGTCCACATTGGTTCAAAGAGGAGGTGAAGTCGTCATTGAGTGCCGGCCACATGCATCTCCCAAGGCCTCCATCACATGGAGGAAAGAAGGCGAGCTGCTGAAGAACAGCGAGAGGTAGGGATCATTGGCCAAATATGCAGAGAAGATATGCTCAGGCTCTTTCAGCCATTTAAATTCACTCATGGACCTTGTTAGTGCCTAAGATCATCATTCTCACTATGTTCAATCTCACCACATACAGATCATGCAGTTAGTTTAGCAAAATGAAACTGTGACTTAATAGCTTCATAATATTCAGCTGTTTGGCTAACACATAACATGAGTGAGCATACAACGTCTCCTCTTCTGGGACACATACACTAACAGCTAAACCAACCTGAGGCCTCAAGTTGGAGGCCTCCAGTCTCCAGAGGGATATAGGCCTTGCCAGTTCTTATGATCATGTATTGTATTTGTCACCCTTATTCATCCACACCTTTTCCTCTTCACTTCTACCACCCCAGAGGTTTCTGGTATCTTAATTAAGACAGAATTGGTGATATAAGCACTTGTCCATGCACAGATGTTGTTTGGTAGACACTATAGTACTATATTTTTTTCCTGATGGCATTTTCACAGAAGACTGCATGCTTAATGGCACACTAATTAATTCACTGGGAGTGCTGTCTCTGGCCTATGGGATTTGCATAGGGCAGACAGTCTAGCATGGCCTTGTGAGGACAGGAGAGAGAGAGAGAGAGAGAGAGCGAGAGAGAGAGAGAGAGAGTCTAGCATAGCCATGTCAGGACAGGTGGAAGGAGAAGCGCATGATCTCCAGTAATAGATGAGGATGAAGAGACGGCCATGGCGGGTCTATCTACACTAGCGGGAATGCTGCCGCTATGACTCACTGCTGCTGTCTGCAAGCCCCAGAGGAGCCGAGTGATTACTGGATGTGAGAGTAAGAGAGAGACAGAGAGATATGGGAAAGAGGAGAGAGAGAGACAGGTGGAGCGAGACCAAGAGTTTTTACTACTTCTGAATATGTCTAACTATATCAATATGTGAACTGCTTTGGCCATACTGTGCTACAGTCATGCCAGTAAAGTGATGATGATTGATAAAGAGAGAGAGAGAGAGAAAGAGAGAGAGATAGAGATAAACACTAGAGCAGCATGAGTTGGCAGTACTATACATCACAGCCAAGCAATTAAATCTATCCAGAATTGATCTGACAGAAAGAAGAGAGAGTGAAAGAGTGAGGGAATTTTATTACTTCTGAATATGGTCAGCTATGTCAATTATATGTGTTGGTAATGCTGCTACTGCTATACACAACCATGCCAGTAAAGCAATCCTGAACTCACACACACACACACACAAACACACACACACACACACACACACACACATTAAATCTGACAGAAAGGGGGTGTGGTTGGAGCTTTTTATTATTCTTAAATCTGTTCAATTATGTTAATACATGGAAAGTATTCCTCTACTTTGGCAATACAGTAGTGCTTACAGCCATGCCAGTAAAGCTTGTCTGAATTGAATGAGGCATCTAGAGAAACACATACACTGACAGGGAAAAAAGAGAGTGAGAGTTCTGTTAAACTACCTGCCAATATATTTAACTTTTTTTGCGAGAGAGAGAGAGAGAGAGAGAGAGAGAGAGAGAGAGAGTTTGATTACAGAAGATACAAATGAGATGTGTGGTGGTCAGAGTAAAAAAAATCTCAGTATTTGAGCATACACACATGTTTTGCCCTTGCGCCTGTGCACATGTCGACATGATCATTGCACTGACGTTGCGTTCCGGTTAAAGAAGTTATGGTTTAGATTAAAGAAGTGATTAAGGAAGTGGCCATCCTTCCCAGCCTCATGCAGTCGACTTCAGCTGTGAATCAATGCGCCTCGCCCCATTCCCCACAGCCCTTTTTTTCGGTAACTCTCTGCACTTGCAAGCGCTAGCATCGATTAGCTCTCATATTCCATGAGGCAGCTCAGCTGCAGAAAAGTAGGGAGGAAAATGATTACAAAGCTGTGCGCATGACTTGATGAGAATATGAATGTGGCCAGAAGTTTCTTTTCGGTAAGCAGATATTTTTCTTTTCTCCCCTTCCATCCTCTTTTTTTTGCCAGCTCATTGCCCTCTCAGGTCAGTGGTCCAGCATGATTTGTCCACACAGTGTTTTTATTTTGGTCAATAAATCAGATCAGAAACAGCCCCGGTGCCAAGGATGCTCTCTGAGCTGTGGTAAATACATATTTATTTTACAGAAACAGTTTGATTTCTTTGCGACTTTCTCTGCTCTACTGTTTGATAGATTGAGTTGAACATATGGCAAGGGGCTAACCTCATTTATGTTGTTTGTGTTACAGTCTATACGCTTTTTTCATTGTATTCCCAGTAATTAGAAACCTGACAGGCGCAATCATGAATGGCAACCCAGAAAACATTTTATACTGTCTTTATTTCTTAGTCTCAGTTACCAAATGCCATTTCCATGTCAGGTACTTAAGGCTGAAAATCTATAGCATTGCTCATTAATAGGGTACAACTGTGGATATAGGCTGTTCTACTACTAATTGTCTAATCGTTGTAATTGTATTTTTATTTTTGTTTAATTTCAGACAAAAAAAAGTCAAAGTCATTCAGAAAATTGTTTGATGCACACTCCTGCTAACACATTCAAAAGATCTTTCTTTTAAAATTTGTCCTACCTCCTCCTTTTACTACACACAGCCTCTTACAAGCATAATATTCATGTCTATTTTTATCTTTTGACCAGTATTAAGGTTGCAATTAGCAGAGTGAGTAAGCATTTTCCTATCTCACTCTATCTTTCTGGCCTCCATACACCTTCTATTCATCCTATTCAGAAGCAACTTTAATCTTTAAAAAAGCCATGTGCCTGACTTATCATCCCTTAGCAGTGAGATGATAAGTGATTCATTCATTTTGATGTTATCAGAGTTTCATTTACTAGGGAGATTTCTGACTGCTTTCTCAATTTTCACTCATTTATCAAACTGAATATACTTCATTAATTTAAAAATTTAAAAAGTGTTGGCTCAAAGTTCTCAGTATTCTTGTTCACTTACAATTCAAGTTTGAACTGAATCAAGGGGTAGGTAGATAGCTAGATAGCAACATTTTCATCTCATCATGGATAATAGTTTACATAAGTGGGCCTCATTTATCAATCTTTTAGTAAAGTTGAATGTACATATTATCATAGGCCAAACCAAACTAAATATTCCTGCCAGATTTACTAGTTTCAGTAACACTGATTTTCTTCGTACTCACATGTGTACATTGATAATTGCCAATGATGCCCATGTTAAACATCAAAATGATGAGTAAATGGTGAAAGAGCACCTCTTTAGTGTGGCATGCACTAAATCTTCCAGAAATGCAGCTCATGGCACCTTTTCAGGTACCACAGACACACACTAGCTTGTCCTTTATACGGAGTTGTTGTTTGATTTGTCTTCATTTAAATTGTCTTGCATTCTTTCTTGAGTTTCCCAAAATTTTCACTAAAATCACTTGTGCAATTGAAATAATGATGCAATGTAAACTTAAGTGTAATCCATATATAAATTTGCAGTAACTCATTCTAAGTATACAAGGATCAAGGTTCATATATGTGAGCCTACTTATATGTAAATTTAAAACTCAAGAGTTCTTGCAGGATATGAACATTTATTCCAAACTAACTGGACTATTAAGAATCCACATCCAGTTTGATAAATGAGACCCATTCTTCAGTCTTGTTTCTGAAGATATTCATCACAGATAACACTGACTAATTGAAGAGGGCAGCATATGCCATATTTGTTGCTGCAGGTACTACAAATAGGTCTGCTTATTTTTTGTAACTTTTGATGCTCTTACTGCAAATTTTTAAAACAGTTCAACACATTTTTTGTTTGTTTTTTAGCTGTTCAGAATACAAGCCTCTTTTCTGTTCTAATTGCATATGCTAAAAATGATTTTGAGGTCCCTGAACATAATCTATTGGGTAGACAACAGAAGAGTAAATTAAGGCTGTGCGTTTTGTAGCAGCCATGTTATGTTATTATGACAAAAACAAGACATCTGTTTAAAGCAGCAAGGCTAAAAGTAGTTTTAGATTATATATTGTTAGTAATTAAACTGTATTGGAAACTAACAGCGTAGTCTTCCACAAACATGGCATTATGAAATGTGTGAATATGAGTTAATATATGGTTTGTAATTATATCCTACACAGTATTCCTGCTGCTGCTCTCAGTTAACTTGCTAGATTCACTGAAACAGCCAAACAAAGCTCAGAGTGTCCTATTTAACAATCACAATTATTGTTTTATCCTAATAGTATAACTTTTATTACGGTTTTTGTCAACTAGTTAACCAACCTGTCATGAACCTTGTCAGGGGCTACATTGTCATGCTTTTGTTCTGCCCTGCTGTTAAATTTGCCAGTCATATTTTTTTAACTTGCTACTTTTGGTTAACTTTAATGAGCTTAATTGGATGCTTCAGCAGTTAAACAAGCAAATGCATGATTTCGCTGTTTGGCTAACATATCATATCAGTGAGCTTAGCCAAAAGCTAGCTCTCGGATTATCTAAAAATAGCAATGCAACAGCTCTTCTTCTGGGAAGTACACACTCACGCCAAGAAAACAAGGCTGGACAGACATAAAGGTTTTTCCCGTTCAGAGATGTTAACCCAAGTTAGATTGTTCTTAGATTGCCCTCAGCAAATGGAGGGTGACCGTAAGAAGCCTTGTGGTTTCAGCAGCCTTGCCTTGTTAAAGGAAGACTTAAAATCCAGCTGCAGAGGGTGGGTGGGTGTGCGCGTCAATGGACTTATTGAGTCTTTCCAGCAGTGGTTTATTCTGTCTGAATTCTTGGTCTTAATTGAACACCCAGTTCACTGCTATATGTCTTATTATTAAAAACTGTTAATTCAAGAGAATTTCTGCACAGTTTTGGTTTATTGAGGCTTCAGACCTTGATGATGTCTACATGAAAATTTATTGGAATTAAATCTGAGATTCTGCACTTTAACGTCATAGCTATGTTTTTCATTTCAAATTCACTGTGTTGAATTACAGAGGCACAAATTGTTACTTACTATGTATTGCCCACACTAGGAGTACATCATTACTGTTTTTTTTTCTAGACTGAGTACAAATATAAGTACATGTTTTCTGGTATTTGTCAATACTGAAATTGATATGGAAATGAGTAACCTACGTATAAGTATCAAATCAAGACCAAAGTCAGTCATTGGACACGTTTGAGCTGTGTTTCTATTTGGCCTGCTGGCAGGAGAAAGAGCAAGAGTGCTCTTTGGTTTTTTTATCTGTTTTGGCAACTCCATTCAATTAGCATTCAACTATCAGTTATGAGTGGGTGAATTTACATTTTTGAGGGAGAGAGATTTTAAGTCTTTAATATTATTAATTAATAGAATGAGCCTTGTACAAGAGCTTCCAGAATCTCCTGCCAACAACCATGCCCGCTTTCACCAAGCCAAGCAAACTCCTGTTTACTATTTACACTTGCCTGTTGTTCATTAACTCCTGTAAGTATCCTGTATAGCTGTCCCTCAGGTTGCAACTCACACTCCTATACACTTGATATAATAACAAGACGAGGAAACCTGTTCCAGATTCTACCATAATTACTGCATTGCCAATTAACAGTTTTTGGCAAACTGACATGAAGAGAGCGCTAAAACAATTGACTGAATGTAAAGCTCCTAAAATACAAAAAGATAGGTAACAAGAACTCACATTACTCACATTAGTCTTTTTTGCTCTCGAGCTCTCTTTATTACTAAGCTAACTTTGTGTATAGTGATCTACCAGCTGTAATTACAAAACCGTTGATATGAGACATTGGGACTGTAAACAACCAATATATTTGTGTTTATTTTATTTCCTGATGTTGGTGTACAAACCCTGCTACACAATCATGACATATTTGCAGATTATTTAAATAAAGTGCACAGCATAGAGAAAGTGTGGTTTTATGATTTCAATGGGTTTATGTGGAATTTACTCTTTACTCACACACGCAATTCAAAAATATACACATGAAGTGTAACATGAGGGCAGTGTTCTACCCATTGTGAATTAGCTTCTAGTATTAATCTATCAGGGATGCCAATCGAACATTTTATTCAGCTCTGTTTATGTTTCTCCACTTTATATAATGACCATGAACAGTGCACACGTGTGTGTATTCATAGACTTAAGCTACTAGACTCATTCTTTATAATGTTAGCTAGTTGGTTTTGAGTGGATTGAAGTGTACTCTTTTTCACACAGTTTGCAGTCTGCTTTGCTTTGATTGTCATTAGTAATCAAGAAGTAAGTCCTGATGACTGTCATTTCATGTGGTCTGTTAATTAGCACAACAGCATACACTAGACTTACTTCACATAGTATCACATGATACTGGATTTGGTATCAGGGCATTTTTCATGAGTACGAGTAAGAGTAAATCAGCACGGTATCAGACTGATACCACTATCAGTATTGATGCATGTCTAGATCATACAATATTACTTTACAATACAATGAGGTTTACACTACTGTAGCCCGCCAGAAGTGAAGTTTGACACTTGAGCCCTTTTTAAGATTACATTATGAGCTTCAGAATGTCTTATGTATGAGGGCTAGGGTTTTATGTTTTGTCACAAAAGCTGTCTCAGTATGACTTTCTTTAAAGCCCTTATAAAAGGGGGGTGATGAGTCATCTAATATCCTTTTTTCAACAGAAGGACAATCTCGGAGGACGGCACCCTGAGGATTACCAATGTGAGTGAGTCAGATGCAGGTAGATACACGTGCATGGCGCACAACCTGTTTGGCGTGGCCAGCAGCACGGGAACACTGGTGGTCAAAGGTACGATTCCACAAACCAACAAAAATATCCCTCCTTTTTGCCTTAAACCTGAGTCAGGAAAGCAGCAGGAAAAAAATATGACCTAGCCAAGCATGAAATTGATAATGAAATATATAGTTGTTTTATGCCCCTGCCAGCTTTGACAGAGATATAACTCATCCATGTTTTTGTCAGCTGTGAGTCATTGGTCAAATCAGTAGCATGAGGAAAACCTCTGCCATCTGTAGGAATGAGGGCAGATTGTTTTTCCTCTCTCCTGCTTCTAAATAGTATGATTTTTTTTTAAAAAAAAAATGCTGTTTTGCATTTCTATTCTATATACCTGTCTATATTTCTTTTTGGTTTGATTATATGTAATTTTTTTTTAATTTACATAAGACATGCAACTTAATCAGTGTTGAATTATTAAAGTCAAAACCAATAAAACATTACTTCTCACAACAGCTGCCCCATGTTCCATGTGCAGCTGTCCCAGACCTGTTAATCAAAGGAACACTGACAGCACTGCAGAGCCACCACAGCTGCACTTTCAAACTCATTCAGTCTTTTTCAGGAAACAGAAAAAACAGGCCTCTTAGAATGACAAGGGCTTTGTGATCAGGTTTAGTCAGCAGTGTCAAATCCTTGAAATTGGTAAACAATTTGCTCCTTGTTGACTGATAACAGCGAACACACACACACACGCACACACACACACACACAAAATTTATTTATATCCACTAAGCAAAGTAGAAATACAGAACATAAATAATAGAGATGCAGAATACAGAAAAATGCATCATCCTTCAGTTGAAGCATGGACCATATCGAGATTAATAATGGGTAAAAATAATAGCACCTTCTCCATGTATGACAGCTGCCAATGATAGCAGACACTGCACAGTATTTTGCCCCTACTACTACTAGCTGTAAGCCCCTGATGACCAGTCTATGGACATGTCCTAGTCTGCCATATATGAAGACCAAATGTCTACTCTGAGAGGTTATTGATGAGTGGTTTGTACTTTAGTCATGAAGGCATCCTTGAGACTATAGTCAAATGTGCAGCCTACCTCTAGGACAAATACCTATCTGAACTCTTCATTTGCAACAACAATGGCTGGCGTATTAGCAGAGAGATTTGCAATAGTTAATGAATCATTGTTACAGAGGTTGAACATAGCAGGTTTGACACAAGAATGCTTGTACATTTTCATGGAAATGGATTGATATTTCTTTTGTTATGAGGATTACTGTTCTATTGTGACATGCAATGTACAGTCCTTTTTAAGCATAACAGCCATGGAGAATGTGGGGTAGAGGTTCTGTGGTGTGGTGCAGGCATTGGAGGATTGATTAGTAGAAGTCCATACTGAGGGATTGAGTCTGGTAGGGAGGTCTGGTATTCTAGATTTTACTACAGATGTCAGAATGTCCACACTGAGTGCACTGTTCTTAAAGAATGAATGAGACATAGAATGATCAGCATGGGAAAGACATGCCACTTTTTCCCTGTTTCAGTACAGTCCAGTGCTTTTGGTGTTTGTATAAATAAACACACACACAAACACACACACACACACACACACACTTTTGTCTTACTTTCCTTCCATTGACCTTCACTATATGGCCAAAGGTTTGTGGATACCTGATCATAACACTCATATGTGCTTTTTGAACGTCCCATTCCAGATTTAGTCCCCCTTTGCTGTTATAATAACCTCCACTCTTCTGGGAAGGCTTTCCACTAGATTTTGGAATGTGGCTGTGGGGATTTTTGATCATTCGACCTACAAGAGCATTAGAGAAATCAGGCACGGATGTCAGGCCTCCAGCAGTCTGCTTTCCTGTTCATCCCAAAGGTCTTCATTGGGGTTAAGTTCAGGGCTCTGTGCAGGCCACTCGAGTTCTTCAGCTCCAGCATTGGCAAACCATCTCTTCATGGACCTCGATTTGTGCACAGGGGCATTATTATGCTGAAACATGTTTGGGCCTCTTAGTTCCAGTGAAGGGAAATTGTAAAGCTACAGCATACAAAGACATCCTCTACAAATGTGTACTTTCCTTTCCTACCCCCCCCTTCCCCCCCGACACACACACATACACACACACACACACACACACACACACACACATCTATATACTTATCTCCTAATTATAAAGCCAGAACTGAGATGAGATCATCAAGTGATCAAGATTCAGCCACCTGCAGACCCTTGTGAAGCATCTCTTGATTAGTCATTGTTACTAGACATGCACATAATTACACATCAGTATTCATAGACAAAATCGGACCATCAGTCATCACTCTTGCTCTGAGATTCTAAATAATGTTTAAAGAAAAGGTTCACCACTTTTTTAACATTTACCTGACCTGAGACTAATGACTGGTTGGGTTTATTACTGGTGTGATATGGCTTCCCTTTGAGACTGTAGACCTATTAGAAAAGTTGAATTACAGTTTATAGTAACCTAGTATAAGCCAAAAAGACAGCATGATAAAACAAAAAAACAGTCATTTTTTTAAAAAAAATCTTTACTCATTCTTTTTTAAAACAGAACCAACCAAAATTACAGTTCCTCCACTGAGCATGGATGCCACAGTGGGTGAGAGCATTGTTCTGCCATGCAGGGTGTCCAGAGACTCCAACATGGACTTCATCTTCAAGTGGTTCTTCAATGGGAAACTTGTCGATTTCAGCCGCCACGAACACTTTGAGATGATTGGAGGGGTATGTCTCTAAAGATACAGTAGATATCCGACACTCTCTGAGTGTCTGAGTGCCATAATGCTTTTACATGGTATACAGGTTCTTTTTTGAAAGCTTCTTATTTAGAATAAAACAAGACTTCTGTGCAGCTGTGGCTGCTAAAACTTCAAGACCTTTTTTCCAGTGATCAGAGACATGGAAACAAGAGATGTGTCTGGCTGCTCGGTGCGCAGAAAAGCACAAATCTGTCTGATTACAGGATTTAATTCACACATTAGACATGAAAAAAAGTCTCTCCATGCAAAAGGACCTTCAATTTCATTTCCTGCTCACAATCAAAAAATGTGGACTGGCTCACCAGAAAACAAGTAAACGTAGACGTCTTGATTAGCTTTTTTGTTATGCATTTAAAGGTGTTCAGTATTTCATTGCTATGACTGTCTGGCTTTTGTTTCTTAAACACATTGAAGAACAGCAATCACCATGGCAGTAAAACTAGTGGTAGAATGGTTAAGTATGGTCATATATGGGGATTGTAATACTATGTCTGTCTGTGCTGTCACTACAGTATCAAGTATCCATCATAAAAATGTCATATGTCATAATATAATTATTGGGAATCTGCAGTGCAAACAGTCCTATACCATTTACACCACTAGCAATAGTGATGAAATGCTTAATCATACCATAGGCTACTGATGCAAAAGTGTTATTTTTAACTGTTTAAATAGTAATTAGTGGCTATATAAAAAAGGTAAATAGTCCAGATGAGAGACAAGTTCTTAATCTCAAAAGAATGCTAATGTTACCGTGTGTATCGTATGCTAACATTAGAGTCATGCGTGAAAACAGGTCACGCAGGTTCTAGCAGAAATTAGAAATTTGTTAAAGTGACATTAAACTCAATTATGCCTTAGAGTAATGTAATGGTACTTTTTCACTAGGGAGCATCTGGTGACCTCATGGTACGTAACGTTCAGCTAAAACACTCTGGGAAATATGTTTGCATGATCCATACAGCGATGGACAGTGTCTCGGCTGCAGCTGATTTGATTGTCAGAGGTACGTACAGCTCCTCAGAGGTACTACAACTTCAACTCCCAATCCCCTCTCTAAAACTGATGCATGAATTCCCTGCTGTTTCTATCACAATGTTCCCAACCAATGAATAATAAAACACTTTAACCTATGTATACCACTAGCTGTCAGAAAGCTTAAATGCATCTTGCCAGAGATTTCACAAGTCTCTGTAATCGTACATTCTTCCAAAAGTTACTGTCTCAGTTGGTGTTATTTACACCATTTTCATAATCAAACCATTTGGTGATGCCTTGTGGGTGAAGATGAGGTCATCCTGGAACAGACCACTCCCATCAGTATAGAAACGTTTCCTCATCTGATTAAGGTGATCAGTCAGAATAACATTGTATTAATTTGCAATGACCCTTCCCTCTAAGTGGACACAAACCATGCCAGCAACATGCCCCCTATAGCCTAACAGAGCCACTGTTTTATTTCCTTTAATTTCTCACCTGTTTGTATGTATTTGCAATTGACTATTCTTTGTAAATATGAAACTAAAAGATGATTTAAGGCCCTGTCACATGACCTCATGAAGATTAAAAACATGATGTGTTTTTTGCTTTCATAGGGCCCCCTGGTTGCCCTGACCAAGTTTTGGTGGGGGAAGTCACTGACCGGACAGTTCAACTCTCATGGAGTCCCAGTCCTGACAATCACAGCCCCATCACACATTACATAGTGCAGGCCCGAAGTGATTTCTCTATTGGCTGGCAGGCTGTAAAAACAGGTATACTGCTCTCATAAAGATACACATTTACATGACACTTATCAAAATAGTCATTGACTGTTGTTTATAACTGATGCATTATTAAAAGTATGCATGTAGGGACATGCAAGAACAATGACACACATAAACTATGAATGTTTAGGATCCTGGCTTTGATACAGTTATTGGGTGCAATATTTAGATAATTATTTAAGGTACAATCTGTGTTATAAATTTTTTTAGTAAGCCAGGTCATTTCTTAACATCTATTAGAAGTCAAGGTAACTGGACTTATGTTATAAGCTTGCAGATGCTCTGATGGCTCAAAGATTGATAAATCATCTTCAATATATTACAAGTCCAGTGGCCATGATGGTGACTCAGTCTTTTTGAAATCATGTTTTGTAAAAATCCTGGAGGAAATAAAACCTGGTTTCTCAAAAGACAATGTTGAATTCCCCAAATAAACAGAATAGCACCAAAATCACAGTAAAACAGTGGCTTTGCAACCTTTGCAACACTGTTTTGGAGAAACTGTTCAGACACCAAATCAAGGCCATTTTTTGCCAAGCCATCCCTGACATTTTTATTGTCAATCTAGCATGTTTTTCACCAACAAAAGTTATACATTTAAGGGCCCTGATTTACTAAGATCCAAAATATTGAGTGGTAATTTGCGTAACATCCAGCAAGTGGCAGTTCTGCAGACGGAAACGCCTTGTAGAAAAGAGGTCAACGGAGAATGGCCAGACTGGTTCGAATAGACAGAAAGGCTACAGTAACTCAGATAACCACTCTGTATAATTGTGGTAAGCAGAAAAGCAGAAAAGAATACACAACAGGCCAAACCATGATGTGGATGGGCTACAACAGCAGAAAACCACATTGGGTTCCACTTCTGTCAGCCAAGAACAGAAAGCTGAGGCACAGGCTTACTAAAACTGGGAAGTTGAAGATTGGAAAAACATAGTCTGGTTTAATGAATCTCAATTTCTGCTGATGCACATGATGGTAGGGTCAGAATTTGGTGCCAACAGCATGAATCCATGGACCCAACCTGCCTTGTGTCAACAGTCCAGGCTGGTGGAGGTGGTGTAATGGTGTGGGGAATGTTTTCTTGGCACACTTTGTGCCCATTAATACCAATCAATCATCGCTTGAATGCCACAGCCTATTTGTGTATTGTTAATGACCATGCATTCATGGCCACAATTTACCGTCTAATGGCTACTTCCAGCATGATAATGCATCATGTCACAAAGCAAATTCATGTCAAACTGGTTTCATGAACATGACAATGAGTTCAGTGTGCTTCAGTGGCCTTCCCAGTAACAGGATCTGAATCCAATAGAACACCTTTGGGATGTGGTAGAACTGGAGATTCGCAGCATGAAAATGCACCTGAAAAATCTGCTGGAATTGTGTGATGCAATCATGTCAGCATGGACCAGAATCTCAAAGCAATGTTTCCAACATCTTGTGGAAACCATGCCATGAAGAATTGAGGCTATTTTGAGAGCAAATGGAGGCCCTACCGAGTAATAGTATAGTGTCCCTAATAAAGT
>CM040455.1:7144338-7186173 GCA_022758105.1 Pangasianodon gigas | reverse complement strand
AAAAAAAAAAAAAAAAAGTTTCTATACAAACAGGCCATTACAATTTTTTTACTCAAATGATTAGTCAGATAAATAAATGATGCAATGATATTTTGCCACATTGTGCAAGCATTTATGTATGGCATGACAATCTCTAACAATCACCAATTTAGGCTTAACTGTATGTCTTGGTTCATGTGCAGAGGGCATTTATTTGTGTCTCCATTCCAAATTTCTTTAATCCTATAGTTCCTGATTCTGTGCCTGGACAGATGACACATGCCATTGCAGTGGGTCTGAGCCCGTGGGTTCAGTATGAGTTTAGGGTGGCAGCCATGAACAGTGTTGGCATGGGTGAGCCCAGTGCCCCATCTGAGGCTGTTCTCACTAAGGCAGCAGGTACGAATATAAACCCTAAATCCCTCCTTATCTCCTCTACTCCTCTTCCTCTTCCTGTTCCTTTCTTCTGCATTTTGTACGTCTCTATCTTCTCTCCTCTAGAACCCCTGAAGCCCTTTATCCTCTTCATTTCATCTCCTCTCCATCTCCTCTTCCCCCTCTTTTCCTCTCATTTCCTTCCGTTACTAATGTTCCAGGCCCACAGCGAGAATGCTGTTTAACTCCATAATTAAATTAAATTTAATTCACTTGGAGAGACTCATCTCGATGGCAGATTAGCCATGGGAAATCTGTGATCATTGTTTCCTGTCAGTCATTGCATTTCGCCCCAAATCGCCAAATAATCTCCTCACAATTAAGACACAAATCATGCATGCAACTATCTGATCAACACTGGAGGAAATTTTGCTAAATTGACTGAGAAACAGCACTGATGGTGTTTGTATTTTATATGGCGGCTGAATAACTATGGATATTTGTGCTTCCTGACACTTCAGTCACTTTTTTCATCTCTTTTGATATCAGAAGGGTAAAGATGTCATGCTGTACTTTTTAATCATTTTGATGTGGTACATTAGCAAGCATGGATTGCTGCTGCTATTAATTTAGCTATAAATGTGTGAAATCTCTACACTCACCATCAAGCAGCAGGAAATGAAAGAGTCTATATTCGGCTTGTTTTTCACAGTGTGTCTGCCTTGATCAGAGTTACAAGGAAGAAAATACCATGTCAAATTTAGCACTTAAAAGAGATGACAAAAAACCCAAACCTTTTTTGTTTTGCAGGTTCTGCTTCAACCCAACTTAGTTAGATGCTTTTATGACAACTTAGTACTCTTCTTGAAAAAGACAAATTTATTTTTGCCATGCAACATCAGAGAAATCAAGAATCTAGCTGCATGCTCCTTGTTTTTTTTGTTTTTTTGTTCTTGTTGTCAATTTTCTTTCTTTTTCCAAGTTCCTGAGGTTGCACCAGCCAATGTGAGTGGAGGTGGTGGGAGCCGCGGCGAACTGGTGATTATGTGGGAGGTGAGGATTAGTGCATAGCCAGTATGGGAATTTAAGAACAGATGTGGTTATTGATATTTAGAGACCAGCCAAATCAATTACGACTAAAAAGCTTGTACTGAACTGTAAAAGAATACATTTAATTTAATTATACCTAAAAAAATCTATGTGTTGTTTGTTTTTTTTTATACTATACTTTTTTTTGGTATTTTTTATACCAAAAAAAATAAATAAATAAAATAAAACATGGTTTTTAGACTGAAAGTACTCTTAGTCCCTGACCCAGTGAACCAGTATGAGAATGTACAGTATTTGTTGATAGAGACTTGAAAGCACTTCTCTTACTGTAGTTGCTCTGGATAAGGGTGTCTGACAAAAGTCGTAAATGTAAATACCTATCTACCACAATGGAATAAGGGAATAATGAATAAAAATGGAATAATGGAAATTTAAACCCAGTTGTTACATTTATACAAATGTTGGATTTTTGTAGACTTACTTGTAAATTAATCTCAAAATATGTACAAGTAATCCTTTCCAGCATTGTCATGTGGGCAGAGTTTTCAGAAAAACAATACAGAAACACAAACAGAGAAACTCATTTGCTGGAAAATATGTCAGCAGTAAAAGTGTTTTACACTTGTTCTTTTACACTGTACAAATGTAGGAGGGGACTAAGATCTAAACGCTTTTATGCAATGTTTTATTAGTAATCCTAGAATGTAACTGTAGCCTAAACTGAGCATAGGAAATATTAATTTAGATTTTTTTATCCTATTTAGTTTTTTTATTAGACCCATGCTAGTTTGTCAGCGATCCAGTTGCCTCTTAACATGACAGTGCAGCAACACATGATGGCACACTAACATGTTATGAATATCTGTATTTCTGAGGCCCATTTCAAATCAAGGGTCTCATAATCAGAAATGCTTGTGCCTGTGTTGGCTGCTGCTGATCCTTTAAAAATTGTATGTCGGCTTGATAATTGTATCTTTTTTTTCCTTAAATCAATCTTCTGACATGAATTGGATTCAATGTTAAACCTCAGCGGTAATGCCATTTAAATTAGATGAGCCATAATTAAAACATAGAGCCGTCAATGTCACTTTTTACTGGGTGCAACTGCTCCCTACAGAAATCATAATAAAGATAGAGATAGGAAGTCATATTAGAGAAAGGCCTTGTGTAAGAAAAACTGTGAAATGAAGTTTATCAAGAGATTTTCTCCATAAGCACACTGGCTGTCATACCACATGTTTGGCTTTGTGGTGAAGGCAAGTAAGATTTTAAAAATGGTGCATTTCACATGTTTTGAGAGCTTAGAGACCGGATACCAGACAAAGCAGTAATCACAGCTTTTCAGCTTATCTAGGAAGACATGACAATAGCAAGAAAAGAACAACAAGGGACTTTTTCTTGTCATCTTCAAATTATGTAAGATGATCTCAGCTAATTACAAGAATCAAACATCTTTTTCTCTGGATTTTTTTTTTTTTACCATCTGGGAGTATTAACATGTTCTTTTTTACATTCTCTTCCAACTTCAGCCTGTTCCAGAAGAACTACAGAACGGAGATGAATTTGGATACGTGGTAGCCTTTCGTTTACTTGGTTCTCTGGTCTGGATGCAAAGCGTGGTGCCCTCAGTGGATGCATCCCGATATGTGTTTAAAAATGACAGCTTTCCTCCACTCTCACAGTTCGAGGTGAAGGTGGGAGTTTACAACAGCATTGGAGAAGGACCCTATAGCCCTGTATCGGTTATCTACTCAGCGGAGGAAGGTTGAGTAAATATTTATGTCAATTCCCTTGACACGAAGAATTTATTCTGACATACATATTAAGCATTTATCAGAAAACAAACTGTTGACCTGTATATTAGAATTTAGAAGTTAATGTTGAATTATTTAGGTAGTGTTCCTGCCTCACAGCTCCAGGGTAGAGGGTCAATCCTGAGCTCATGTTACTGTCTGTGTGGAGTTTCACATGTTCTTCCCATGTCCTGTAACAGGTCTGTAATTAGATTGGCTACTCTAAATTCCCCCTAGCTGTGTGCACATTGGTGTATGAAGCCCTGTGGTGATTTGGTGACCTGTCCTGGGTGTACTCTTGCTTTGGGCGCAGTGCTTCTTCATAGGCTCTAAACATGACCTGGAATTGGAGGAGCGCTTACAGACAATAAATGAATGAACTGTTTAAAAGCTAACTTAAAAGCCTTAATTGTTTAAAATTGTTTATCAAGCCTCTGTTCAGAAAAACTAGGAATGGTGAATAAAGTAAAGAACATTTACACAATCTATCACTTTTAAATTAGCTGCATAATGACTGCTCAAAAAAGTCACCTTAGTGTTATAAGGTTCTATATTAACTCAGATTGAATCTTATAGTACAAAGGTCATATAAAACCTTATATGTTGCAACCTGTGTAGTAGATCTTTATCAGGCTTTACCATTTTTTAACAATTTGTTGTGTGTCTATGTTATGGTGGTTCATCCTTAATTTTGTTTTCCTGCTTGTTGCCCTCCCAGAGCCCTCTATAGCCCCTACCAAAGTGTGGGCACATAGTCTTTCCTCCTCAGAACTGCAGGTTTTCTGGGATCCCATTCTGCCAAGCCATAGCAAATCCACAATCTCAGGGTACGAGGTAAGGAAAAAGGCAACCTCTAGTTGTAATTAATTAATTAATTAATAATTAATAATTAATAATTAATAATTAATAATTAATTAATTATCTACTGTTTGTTTGTTTACCTTTCACTATTTCTTTTGTAAAATTGACAATAAAATAAAAAGTCAACTCTTTAAATCTCTTTACATCTGTAAATTTTTCTTCAGATGGTCAAAAATCAGTTATCTCCTCTAGGATCACTTGAGGTGTGGTTATCTGGCCTGTCCTCTGATCGCAGTGTGTGCTGTTAAAACAGCATTGCCATGGTTGGACGTAATAAGGAAACAGGGAGGGTCAGGGAACACTCACATTGTGGTTTTATATGGATGAAATCCTAATTAGAGGAGGCAGATAGAATGTACCCTCCCTGCAAACTTTCTTTTGTTTACTTCAAATATTCCTTATATATTTCTGAAATCAGAGAAGGACCACTGCTTGGCCCACATTTTTTGTTTTTTTCAGCTACTTCAACAAACAAAGGGCTTGATAATGAGCTGATGAGGTGAATCAGCCTTGTTAACACAGAGCAAATGCTAAAAAACTGGAACACATGGTTTTCTAATGCAAGACTGCTGGAATGCCCTTTCTTTCAAATGTTACTTTCCCATTTTTTTTTTCTGGCTTTTGACACCAAATATCCAGTAGCTATCCACAGCAGCTAAGGACTGTTGGAATGCCTTCAGATTTTATATTAATTGTGTGCTGATATTATTGTATTATATGAAACATTGTACATATTGTATAATTGTTTATAAAACACACCAAGGCTTTTTAAGGAGGGCTAGCTTCTGTAGCTGAACAAATACTAGCATTAAATAGCAAGCTTCCTTTGAGGTTCACACCTAGTTAGATTTACTCATAGGACTTATTGCAGGCTACAGAACATATATGACTGTTACATTTTTTTCTCAGTCAGAATGGTCAGAAATACAGTCCTGGGTGAGTCTATGATTAGGGTGCCATTTGTGTCCCACTGATTTACTAACGTGTGTACAATTAAAAGGCCTAGGTAGTGTTCTTCACTTCAATCTATGTGCATATTTCAGATAAATATAAAAATATAAAATAAAAAATATAAAAACTTAAAACATTATTGAAACCTGTCTACAGCACTTAGAAAACAGCATTTATGCATTTAGCCCACTATAACTACACTTAACCTGAAATTGAATCATTAAATTATTAGACTTCAAGGAAAAAACTATTATTTTTGCTATAATGTGTGAATCCATTGAACAGCTCAGGTTTGAAACATCCATTTCCATGATTCATCCATTATAGGTTATGAAAAAAATGGTTAATTTTTAGGTTTTCCAAGGATGGCACCGCAATCATGGAATCACTCATTTATCTGCCAGTTATATTCTCAGTGAACATAATTATGGGACTGACTTTATTCATAATTACATGTGATGTTGTCTACAGATTTGTCCAAACAAAGAAACCTTATAATGCATCTGTCTTTCAGTCTCTCTTTCAGATGACTTAGATTTTATCACAACAGCACACAGCTCAAAAGTGATGTCTACTAAATAAAGTGTGATGTAGTGACAGTATATGAATGTGTCCAATAACCTTAACATTGGATATCATGGTATGTTTCATAACTAATCATCAGTACATCGGTCTGTTATCAATCTTCAATTTGTTTCTAACTATAGGTGCTGTTGTGGGAGGAGGGCTCATTAGAGAGCGAGGCAATGAAGGAAAGGGTCATAAGAAGCCCAGCTCATATTACAGGCCTGAAGGGTGGCACTCTGTATCTAATCTCAGTCAGAGCTCACAACAGTGGTGGAGTTGGACCTGCTAGTGCTGCCATCAACATGACTACAAAGAAGCCACGTGAGTATCTCAACTTTTTTAAGTCAAATAAAACAAACAAACAAAAAAAAACTATTTTTCATAAAAATCTCACAGGACTTTTTTTTTCCAAAAAAATATGACGCATGTCTCGTTTTGTCACACACAAATGTTGTGGTACTTTTTCCTTTAAAATAAATAGCACAAGTCTTTTTTGTTTTTACAATAACCTCATAAATTGATTTTTTCTTCAGACGCAAAACCTTTTTACACACAATTTCTATATTTTACATGTTTTACCCCAATTTAATCTAATGTAAGTCCTTTTTAGTAGTTGATTTTTAATGAATGTGCACTGTGTATACACTTCTCTCCCGCTACTCTAGCTGCAGTAGATGCCGAAATGATTAAAGCGGGATAATGTTCATTAGCATACTGTTACTGTCCTTGATAAATATGCTGCAGAGGCAGAAAAATGCAGTGAGGTTCGGTCATTTATAATGCCAGCATCTCTTATGTGTCTGCTGATAAATGTGGCTGTATAGCATTGTTTGTGCTAATATCTCTTCATTTTTTTCATTCATTCATCTTCAGTAACTACCTTAACACAATGGATCTGGTGCCTATCCCAGAAGCACTGGGCACAAGGCAGGAAAACACCCTGGATAGAATGTTGTTTGCATACTCATTCACACCAAGGGATAATTCAGAGTAAACAATATGCCTACTGGCATGGTTTTGTTGATAGGTGGGAGGAAACCTGATAACCTAGAGGAAACTCAACACAGACCTGCACTCAGGATCAAACCAGGACCCTAGATCTCTGAGGCAAAGCTATTAGGCAGCAGCTCTACCATGCTGCTTCTCTCATTTGTGGAATTAAAAAAAAAAAACTTTTCAGTAGCAATTGCAACTATAATGGAGTAATTATGCATTAACAGCATTTAAACAATTCTCTATTTAATTCTATATCTATTTGCGGATAACTGAGCTATTATTGCAAATACTCCAGCACCATAGTGCAAAAAAAAAAAAAAAAGAGAGAGAGAGAGAGAGAGAGAACTAGAGAATAACTAATCAGTGGAATGATCATATTGACTTGATAGGATCCTCCATCTTCCCATGACATATCCATGTAGCTTTTGTTAAAGCCCCAAGCATATTTAAATGGAACCAGGGTCTTATCAGATAAACTATGATGTCTCAATGGAAAAAAAAATAAGAGATGGATAACTCATTTGGGTTAATAGGCTAAGCAGGTAATTAAAGGCGGATTCAGATGAAGCGCTTCCAATTTCACACTCTTTTTCAGCAGAGCTTAGTAATTGGTCTAATTCTTTTGCGTATTGTGTTATCAAACACAGAAAGAGCATAGGCTGCTGAAACAATTCAACTAAATTCTCATATTAGCAAATATTAGAGATTGAGTGATATGGAGACATTCGTTGAAATGGTTTTGAATTACTTAGACACTCTTCCTTTGTTTTACTCAATTATCAAGTGAGTGAGCATACTTAAAATACTTGCAATGTGATCAAGCCTTTTTCAGCCTTCTTTCTTTTTAATTTAAACCAAAAATGCTGTGTCACATTACTGTCTTCCTGGACAATCGCACTAGATTTAATAATAGTCTCAATTTCCAGGCTACTGTATGGCCTGAACCTACAGGAGGACGGAGGACATGTACAGTGGATAACATATAATAAACAGTAAATGTGCAGTGTTTACAGCATAATTACACAATTATAAAACATTCGTTACATGCAGTAACTGATATACTATAAGATTAGTGTACTCTCTCTTTCTTTTAATATATATGTTGACTAAATTTGAGGTATGTGAAAAAAGAATGTTGATTTAATTTTTGGCAAAATTCTCCATTTAATCTCTCTGGCAAAAGTATTCTGAAAATAATGTTTGTAACATAAATGTGAAATTGAAGCACGTAAGGTTCTATAAATGTTTTCTATTATTGTCAAAAAAAAGTTTCTATGATGCAAACATAACATGATCTATAAATTCAAAAGCCAGGCTATAAAGATGATGCATCATTTCATAAATAAACTTTGAAAAAGTAGTTACATTGAAATTACTTGGGTCCAAACTACATTACACAATGTTTTTTTTTCAGCTCCAAGTCAGCCTCCAGGGAAGATTGAATGGAACTTGACAAACTCCAAGATCTTTTTGCAATGGCAGCAAGTAAAGGCAATGGACAATGAATCTGAAGTAACAGGCTACAAGGTGAGATTTGTTCTTTCTTTAGTGCTTTTGTATGCTGTGGAATAGCACTGTATGGATTACTAAGTGAAATCTGCCTCTTATACCCTTTTTCATTATTTTAGAATTAGTTTATCTTTATTATTTTTTACCTGAAAATATCTGCCTAGTATGGCCTTGTAACTTGCAAGACACATTTTGTTGCCTAAGGATCAGAAATTCACTTGACCCAATCTTTCCCTCTTGGTAATTTTTGCAGAGACAACAAACCCAATTGTGATTTTATGCACTACAGGCTTCCATATTTTGTACCTTATGTGTATGCCTTGATTTTAATAAGCTTTTTAATCTAAATTCACACTCTGGTGCTTGCTAATCAGGCAACTTGGACAGTCTTAGTTAAAGGAAAGCCAGCTGGCTCTGGAATTAGGTAAAAGAGCCAGCAGTGTGTTCTGTGCTCTTGACCAATTCAAATCCTAAGCTGAAATGAGTCACAGCAACTATTCAAACCTCAGGATTAGTTCAGCTATAAGATCTTGTTTAAGCTGTGTGATAGGTTTGTCACCTCAGTCAAACACAGTCTGGTGTATGTTCACCCATTCATGTAGGGAAATGATATATATAAACATGAGGAACACATGCAAACACAGTGATCCTACATAATCTCAGTCTTCTGGTTTAAAATTAATTAACTAATACCATACAGACTTTAGATCAGACAAAATGTTCATTTTAATAATTTGTTTGCACAGTCATTTAAAAGAATCTCTTCACTGGGAGTTGTGAAGTGTGGACTGAATCAAGCTCAGCATATTTTAAAAATACATTTCAGAGAGAGCCAGTCAGCATGATGGCCTGCTGTGCTCAAAAAGAGCAGTCTTAGTCATCGGTACATATGAACTGGCACAAATCAAGACAATGAAAAGTGAGTGGAAATTAAAAAGAATAACATTGCACTTTTTTTCCTCTTTTGAATGCATTAATTAGATGCTGAATGGTGCTGGCTAACTAAGAAAGGCCTTTGCAGGGGTCTGAGAGCAACTGGAATGCTGTGAGCTACAAGCATTACTGAGCATCACTTTCCAGTATTCATTTGTAATCCAGGCTGCTTTCAGAGCAGAACTTGTATAATGCAATCAATAGCTACAAATTATCTCACCCATGCAGGCAAGAAGGAATATCAGAAGCCCAGGTCTTTGTTTTTTGTCTGTCCATATAAAGAAGAATTATAAATGATTTATGGATTTTTTTCCCTAAGAGCACAGCAAATTGCTCGGCATACTAATCATCCTTCTTGTGTGCTGAGAATTCACTTTTAAGTTTTAAGCACTTTTTCCAGTAGACACTGTCACAAAGCAGTGTTATTAGAAATAGTTGTCCAGGCCTCAAGGGAAAAAACAAGACAAGTGAAAAATACCTTTAGATACTGTGAGGCGAAAACCTTGAGAGGAGACATGGTTGAAAAGTGGATTCCTCACCATGTGGGAGGCATGGATAGTGGAGTCATAATCATATCCATTATTGTCTTGTGTAGCTAGGATTATTAAGCTGTCATTCTACTCATCTTTTCCTACAGAAATTTCAATATTTAAAGCAAAATGTTGACAAGTAATCTTTTTCCTTCTTACTCTTGAGTCTCTTGAATACATTGTTATTGGTGTCTTTTTACAGGTAATGTCAAGGTTTCATAGCATGCTAGTGTATGGAAGCAATTTGTTCAATTCTTTCATAAAAGTAACCATAAGATATTACTTAATACTCTTTGGCTCACTTATTTAAATATTACATAATACATCTCTTAAGCCCTATTTGGATTGGACACGGTGGGGTTATGTACTTATTACTGGAGTCATACGAGATTTTAGTCTGTCTGAATCAGTCATGTCAGACTGCACGTGCACACATTTTATTATTTAAATGGTATTATTTACCTCCTATAAAATGGCCAGTAGAAATAACCCCAGGTAACATATATCCCATCTGAACTGAAATGCTATATATCCCGTGGGAAAGGTTTCTGCAAAGACACTCCAGGAAACGCTTACTCTTTTCTATCATGCCCTGCCAAAACCAAAATGAAACCAAATATTGTGCATGTTTAAAACACAGAACAACAGACAGTGAGACATAAAATATTACAGCAACATTACTTAACAGACATATGTCTGGAAATCCTATGATGTCCATATAATACTTTAGAAGTATTTGCAGTAGGAAGTTCTTTCAGAGGAAGTTGGTGTTTTAACGTTGAAGAGCACTGATTTATTGAATTCGTAAATGTAAGTCATGTATGAAATTGTACATAAAGTACATAAATTGTAATTATTTAATAATTTCTAGTAATAGTGCTGGCTACATAAAAGTATGGGGTTGAATAAATTATGTCCTATAGAGTGTACCTGGGTATTATCAGGAGCGGCTGGTATAAGTAGGCTAGTAGGGCTAAGCCTCCATTCTTTCAAAGATAAAAAAAAAAATCAATATAAGGTTTCGTTTTTCGCTTCGCCCACATTGTCTTATTTGCAGATAACACATGTTTTAAAGAAGTTTTTTGTTTTGTTTTGTTTTGTTTTTGTGAAACCGAGTGCAACAGCACCAGTAGTGGTCATAGAAAAACACACAGAATGGTATGAAGTGATGCTGTGGGCTAACTGTAATGAGCCCAGCACTGTAGATTCACACAGCCTTTCAATGTTGTGTCATATCAGGTGATTACACAGAGCGAAACACCCTCTAGATTTGATCTCCATTTGGGCTAATATCTGCCCCATTTCATTGATACATCTTATACATCATCAGCAGTCACATAATGAACTTGAATGAAGTGGATTATTTAATCTATCATCCTTTTCTTTTCCCAATAATGTGTTTGGAAGAGAAACTTTTTTTTTTTTTTTTTTGAATGAATGAAATGCTTAGAACAGTTTTGTGTACTCTGTTTCCTGTTTTGAAGAAATACACCATGAAGCTTCTGGAGCATTATGGGCTTGAAACAATTTAAAAAAAAAAAAAAAAAAAAGAAATCACTAATGTAGCTCCCTCTCTGTCTATAAGTGTGTGTGTATGTGTGTGTGTGTTAATTTGCTCCAATATTTACATTTACAGCATTTAAAGAATGGCCGTTTCCAGAGCAACTTACAGATTGTTATTATTATTATTATTATTATTATTATTATTATTATTATTATTATTATAACCAATGAGACCAGAGGGATATAATTTAGTGGTCAAATCTCATTGTTTAATTGTCGAACAATTGATAGAGATTAGATTTTAGCCCTCCCATCTAATATTACCACCAGCTGCCACTGGATATTATGGTGTAAAGATGTCACTACAGAATGTCACCATGCATTCCATGTATTGCATAAAATAAGATGCACAGACATAGTGCATTACACATTACAGCGAGCCTATCTTACAGCCAGCATTATATCAGAGATGTCCATATGCACTTAACAGTATGCATCACTGTATCACACCTCCAAAGGTGTTACAGGAATCTAAATTAAAAATATAAAGCAAATGTTTCTCCTCACATGATAATGTGTTTTCATCACAAATTTACAACTCTGCAAAACACACATCCTGCTACACTAGTCTGTCACAGTGCTAAAACAGCAGTAAACACTGGAGATGACAGCATACCATATTGAATATACCAGTTTTTCAATATGCAATTCTATACATTGTAATAATCTGATATGACAATGATGTTAACTTTTTTCCTAGACTGTAACTTTTCTAAACTTTTACTCAAGGGGAAGAATTCTGCCCACTCTCTGTAAATGTTTTGGATCTTAGTGAGGGAAAAAAAAAATTACACAGAACTATTAGTATTTAGTTCAGGAACAAAATTAACCCCCTAAAACATCCATCATCATAGATTCCAATCCATATAATACCAATTTTCCAATCATACAACACACCAATTTATGCCAAAATTAAACCTAAACCTAGTCCAACCTAAATTATCAATAAGACGTCTTTAGAATTCCATAATGTACACATGCGTCAGCATTACAAAGTCATTTTCAAGTAAAAATACTTTCAGTGTGTAGCTGGTTACATAACACAATATAAAAACACCACTTATAGATAAAATTATAAGCCTGAAGTAAGCCTAGGACTGTTGACTGAACACCTCAATTAATATATCATATTCAGTATTAATCATTATTTAACCAACAAATCAGATAAACTGATTTTCTGTTCTAAAAAACTTGTGAAGAGAACGTGAAAGGTTTTGTGCTACCCAGTCTCACAGGTCCGCATGCAACCTATTTGCAGCACTTTATATATGTTGAACATCAATGTTCTGGCACAAGCATATGTCAAATTTTCACTCGAATGCTCTGTATGAAATGTTCTGCACCAACATACTTTAATCTAGCTAAACTTTACCACTAAACCATTTGAATAAGATTGATATGTAATAAATAATTTTTTTAACATATTGAGCATTGCCCACTTATTGCATAAAGTTAGTGATTTTCATGACATACAGTATGAGTAGACTTACTGGCTTATGCAACTTCTCATCTTATTATTGAGATAAGACATCTTTTCACACGTTATTAAGTTAAGAATTACTGAATAAAGACATCTGCATCTTAAAATTAATTTCACAATTATGTTAATATTTAATGAATTGGACACTAGTTGTTTTGATATATTACAGATATATCATTGAATCTAACACAGATCAGTTGTCTTTCAGGTGATGTACCATCAAAACTGGCACAAAGGCACCAGCATAGTGGAAACAAATCAGACATCATTGGAGCTACAGGTTCCAGCAGGAGAAGATCTGCTTATACAGATCAAAGCTTTGAGCGATGGAGGAGACGGCAGCTACAGCAGTCCTATTCATATACCAAAGATGTCCAGTAAGGATTCCCTCATTCACAGTTTTATTTTGGGTCAACAGACCAGACAATTCTAATGATTATTAATAATGATTAAAAATAGTAGACAAAGTTAGCATTATGCAAAACTTGACCACATATGCACATCAACCCTTTCTACTTATCACAGATTTCCACTGAGGATTTGCTTCCTCGCATCCACATTTTGCTCAACAGATTTCTACAGTTTCTAGCAATAGTGGCAATGTTAATAGGAGAAAAAAAAAAGTAAAATATTGCGCAAAAGTAGTTGCATGGTTAAAGCAGTCCCATGCACATATTGAAGATGTCCAGTGACGCATTGCTCATTTGCAGCCTTCCTTTGGGCCAATGGATCCAAAAATGCTAAAGTAATACTGAGTGGAAAATACAGTTTCTCTCAGTTGCTTACACATTTCTCCTAAGACATTTCTCAAAACAATACCCACCTTTTACAGTAATTCCCACTGAAACCTTGAAGCCAACTGAAACCATGAACACTGCTCAAAATAAAATGTTCACCTCAAGAATTCCCCTCAAACATTTATCTTATAAATCTGTACAATACATTATGTTTTATACACAGGACTAATCAACTGAGAACAGTCAAAAGTGTATGCAGTGACTGCTGTACATATCAACATACACTGAATCATTTATTGATGCACGTATTTACTTTGTAGATGTTGGGTTCACAAAAATATAAACTGTTTCTTATTTAGTTATGTATGTAAGCTAGAGATGTAGTCAGAGTTTTTGACTTAAGGTCACAAGACATATCAATCATTAGGAGGGAAAAGTTGTCTGAGTCAGCTTATGCAGGTGCTTGTGTCTATTTTCTGGGCAAACCATTCAGATTAGTAAATTTATCTGTGTACATTTTATGCCTCCTAGGTTGTGAGAAATTTCTTGATTAGAGATGTTTTTAAATAGCGTCTAGACCACCGCCTTTAAAGACATGCACTTGCCTTTAAGCCTGAAAAAACTGGGGGATAGAAAATGTGGATAGAGAAGATCTTTTTTTCTTTACTGTCAAATGCAATACAGTGTACCATAAAAACAAAGGACAAAAATAAATAAACAATTAAATTATACATACATATATATATATATATATATATATATATATATATATATATATATATATATATATATATATACACACACACATATATATATATATATATATATATATATATATATATATATATACTCAGTAGGTATGGAGGAATATTTCACACTATCTGGGTTTTTTTTTCAACTCAGATGTAGGGTCTATGAGTCTACTTCGCAAGCAGTTCTGTCACAATATATATTATGAAGGGCCAAAAAGGAAATAATTATAGGAAATCTGAATATATATTTATAAATCCTGAATATAAAGTTATAACTCTGTATATATAAATGTAAATCCAAATATATAGTTACAACTCTGAATATATAAATGTAAATTGTGAATATGTAAATGTAAATCTGAATATATAGTTATAACTCTGAGTATATAAATATAAATCCTGCATATATAGTTATAAACCCTGATTATATATTCATACATTTTATCAGCCATATTGATAGGCAAGCTCTTAATTTTTCCATATTTGACTAAACCAATAAACATGCTTGGTGTAATCAATCAGTTTTAGTTTTTGTGTCAGTAAAGTCATTATTCGTCAACAGATTGTTGACAATTTCCTTAGCCCTCTCAGTCATGCTGAATTCTGCAGAAAAGCTACATAGCATTAACACTGTTAACAGACTGTGAGGACCCTTTGGCACTATGGCCAGTCTTCTGTAAAGTAGAGGAACATACTCCCTTTGGTTTAAATAAGTGATGTGCAGTTAAAATAATTATATAATAGTACAATATTTATTGTATACTGAATGCATAGGCCTACTGTTTTCATAAAAAAAATTAACAAATCTGTCTAGTGACATGCCTGGTCATAAAGATATATTTATATTGAAATGTAGACAATATATATTCAGATTTGCATTTATATATTCAGGATTTACATTTATATATTCAGAATTATAACTATATAATCCGATTTACATTTATATATTCAGAATTATAACTTTATATTCATGATTTATGAACATATATTCAAATTTCATATAATTATTTCCTGTCTGGCCCTTCATAAATGCACTTCACAGCACAGAGAGAGAAGACTTGCAGATTACTGTCCTTTAGTTTTCATGTTAGTGATATAATTACAATATACCTACACTATAATAGTCATATAACTTATATTTTAGCAAAAGCAGTACTGTAGTGTAAATACGGGCCAAGCCTAAACTATATTTATGCTTGTCATCATGGTTGCAATCCGTGCTTGTATTACAATGCTTGTATTAGGAACATTAATTACATTTAGATATGCCCTAATAATCCAACTGACAGCTAAGTTGGAACAAAAAATGTTTGTGCATACCGTTGAGTCAGAATAGTACAAACTGACTGGGACAGGAAAAAAATTCATTCAATCAGATGTTGTGGGTAATCTTTTTAATAATCAATTCAGTAGAAGAATACTTGTCATGAAGGTCATTGACCAATGTGGACAATCCAAAATGATCATGTGAGGAAACAAAAGCTCAGTATTTGAAATTATTTCAAATAATTGTGAAGTTATATGTGTGGTAAAATGGGAACAGTTCTGACCTTGAACTTAAGTTGATATTTCTTGCGTGATATTGGCTCGAGTGAGGAGCAGCATTAAGTCCTGTACCACTGTCTGAGAGCAACCACATTATGTCACACGGAAATTCATGTTTTAGGCTGTAAATACACTCAAAAAACAATGGTATGCCAGTCATGAGCAATATAAAATCCATAAATATGACACTATTAATTATTTAATCATTTCAGCCCTGTAAAGTGTTTCACACAGAAGATATCAGAGGAAACACCATTTTAATCTGAGACATTGCTTAGCTCGAGGACCAAATGTTTTGATGAATTACACTATATTATTAATTAAAGCTGTAACCATACCAAATGAATGCTTGGTAAGCTTATCTTTTAAACCAGGGGGACATTTGGGGAGGACATTAGCATCATTTTATTAATTTGACAACTCAAAATAGCAAATTAAAACCCAATAAACCACTGTACACTTTACCACTGCATGTCCTTGATTTTTAGTATCTCATGGGTGCTTTAAATTGTCAATGCATGATATTTTTTGCTTGCTTGTCCAGTAATTTGATATTACTTAAAGTATCAAGAGTAGACACAGCATTTACCAACACTGTTTAAGCTTCCTGCTTTCTGCCACTGTACTTTAAGTTCATTATGCAAAAAAAAAAAAAGAATTAGATGTGCTAGATCAAGTGCTCATAAGCTGCCAGATCAGGGTGATTAACGGAGTAATTTGCAGTGATTAACATGATAATTACAACTATGGCTATTCACATAGCAATATATTGGCAATATATTAGACTCCTAGATGTTTATTTGAATGCTTGCCTTCTGATTCCTATATCATTTTACTAATATTGGTAATGACCAAGAAAAAAGTAGGGAAGAGTTAGCACTGTGCAAACATTTCACTTAGCTTCATCTACACTGATCAGACATAACATAAAAACCACCTGCCTAATATTGTGTAGGTCCCCCTTGTGTGCCAAACAGCTCTGATCTGTCAAGGCATGGACTCCACAAGACCTCTAAAGTTGTGCTGTGGTATCTGGCACCAAGATGCTAGCAGCAGATCCTTTAAGTCCTGTAAGTTGCGAGGTGGGGCCTCCATGGATCGGACTTGTTTGTCCAGCACATCCCAAAGATGCTCGAATGGATAGAGATTTGGGGAATTTGGAGGCCAAGTCAACACCTTGAACACTTTGTCATGTTCCTCAAATCATTCTTGAACAATTTTTTTCAGTGTGGCAGGGCGCATTATCCTGCTGAAAGAGGTCACTGCCATTAGGGAATACCGTTGCCATGAAGGGGTGTACTTGGTCTGCAACAATGTTTAGGTAGATGGTACATGTCAAAGTAACATCCACATGAATGCCAGGACCCAAGGTTTCCCAGCAGAACACTGCCCAGAGCATCACCCTGCCTCCGCCAGCTTGCCTTCTTCCCAAAGTGCATCCTGGTGCCATCTCTTCCCCAGGTATGCGACGCACACACACCTGGCCATCCACATGATGTAAATGAAAATGTGATTCATCAGACCAGGCCATCTTCTTCCATTGCTCCATGGTCCAGTTCTGATGCTCACGTGGCCATTGTAGGAGCTTTTGGTGGTGGACAGGGGTCAGCAGGGGTCACGTGCATTAATGAGTCTTGATGAGCGCCCATGACCCTGTCACCAGTTCACCAGTTGTCCTTCCTTGGACCAATTTTGGTAGGTACTAACCACTGCATACCGGGAACAGCCCATAAGACCTGCTGTTTTGGAGATGCTGTGGCCCTTGTCACAGTTACTTAGATCCTTACGCTTGCTCATTTTTCCTGTTTCACATCAACTTTGAGAACTGACTGTTCACTTGCTGCCTAATATATCCCACCCCGTGACAGGTGCCATTGTAATGAGATAATCAATGTTATTCACTTCACCTGACAGTGGTTTTAATGTTATGGCTAATCGGTATATACCATAGATGTCTGGTGAGGCTTCACTCATTCACAGCCTCATTTAGGGTTAATGGACCTAACCATGTTAATGTTGAAAATGTCCACAACCTCTTACTGAGTCAGCAGTCAAAAATGCTAATGCTGTTAATAATTAATGTAAAGTTGCTGCAGCTCTACAAACACATTTACCTTGCTCCACTCATTCATCTTGCTGTATCCAAAATTGCTAATGTTAATACCTAATGGAATACGGGTAGATTTAGCACTATGAAAGCCCTTTGCTACAGCAGCTCTATTCAGACATCAAATATGTCCTGTGAGGCTCATTTTTATTCAGCCTCATTTTGGGTCAATGGAATCAACAAAGTCAATGTTACTAACAGTTAATAGAACATTGTAGGTTAGAGTCAGCATTCACCAAGAAATAGCCCATTCCAGATACGTAAGATGTACAGTCAACAACTGAGGCTTTAGTTTGCTCCCATTTTGGTTCAACAGATCCCAATTAGCAATATGCTAATATTGATTTGTGAGTATAAAAATGCACCTAAACCAAATAAACTAATGTGTACACTGATGATACAGATGCTATTTCATCTAACTAAGATTATGTATTCTTCATATATGTTTTCTTTGTTTCAGATCTGAACTCAAGGGGCTACTTCAGCTCTGATGCAAACAAGATGGTCCATGTCCATGAAGTAGCATTTCTTATGCTATCATGGCTGCTCCTGTAGAATTTTTCCCTTTGATTAGCACAAGCTGAAAAGAAAATCAAGAGTTCAAAACTGTTTAAGATGAAAATACACTATGTGGAAGTAATTTATTTATGTCATAAGCCCAACAATGTTGAGAGAGACACACAGCCCAATATTTTTTTTTTTTAATTATTGATGAACTTATGCTTTATCTGTTTAGTTTTATGCAAACGGGTGAACTGTTGGAGTGTGATTAGGTTTTATTTGTCAGTTTCAACACTTGAGAAAACTTAAAACTCACTTCTACTTTGAAATGTAGTATATTTTGACCTGAAAACAGCATTTAAGAGAATGCTGTATTCTGTGAAGCAGTCTCCTGGCTCTTCATTAGACTCCTGCTGTTTGACTTATACACTACCCTCTCCTGTTAGTGCAGAAGTGTAAGTCTATCTAAAAGAGCATGAATGTGTTTTTCGCACTGTTTGAGTTTTGCACCCATGAGTTCGTTAAACTGTTACAGAATGCCTGATAAATGGTTGACATCTGTAATAATTAATCAGACATTTTGCCTTGATTATGCAATAGAAGATTGAAGTTTAGTTGGGGGGGGGATTTGTCAAGCCAAGTTCTGTTATATATATATATATTTTTTGCTGTTTTGTGAGAGTCACACTGATAATGATCTAAGAAACTTACCCTCATTTTAATGCATTCATTTTCCCTCGAATTATTTGGTCTGGAGTATGTCTGCTTCAAATCTCAAGAGAATTGTTTTCATCATTATTCTTTAGATGAAACCAGTGAGGCCTTCTTTGAAGGTACAATATTTAAATGAAATAGGGATTAACTCTCATTATCTTATATATATATATATATAGTATGTCTATATACATTGATCTCATGGAAAATTCATGTATCATAAGAAATGCTTCAAACCATTATCCCTTTTCAGCTTGTAGCTACAATTACCATTGACCCTGGACATGAACTTTTATTAATGTTTAATGTTTTACATTTTTTATTATATTATTAATGAAATAATTGTGAGACCAATTTCCATTTTTGTGTTGAAGTCCAATATTTTTGTATTTTATTAGTATAGGGATCTTGTTCAGTTGCCTTTCATGTGGTCATTATTGGTTCTTACTGTCATTATTCCAGTTTGTCAAGCAGTTTAATACTTTTGTATTAATATCTTAATTGTCTCTGTGAGATGTAACAGGAGCATAATAAAATTTCATATTGAAATTCTAACCTTTGAATTTCCCAGCCAACAAAAACAACACACAGTGACACTTCAGGCCATTGTTTACCTTTCTCATTATTAACATTGCTAGCAAAATCACATTTTGCATAGACTTCCTACTATGTTCGTTGGCGACTAAGGCTTCAATTTTAACTGCATTTAGGTTGGTGGGTCAGTCTAGAAAGAGCATTTTTGCTCTCTGATTGATCCTCAACATAGCTGTCCAATAAGGTCCTAATTTATTAAAAGATCGCGTGGGGGTTAAAAAAAAATAATTCATTAATTATGTAACATCCTTGGAGGACTATCTCTTTCACATTAGCAAAATAGCATATTTTATGAGTGCTTGCCAAATATGCATTTTGGAACATTTCTACCTAAAGGTACAAAATACAGACAAATAGATTAATTCTGACCTGCAATGTAATTTACTGACCCTGAATGTGACATTGAGAACAGATATTGTCTGTGCAAATACCATATGGTATTTGGCTTGTGTTGAAGAGGACTTAACCAGCATCAAGACCAGAGCCTAAAAATCTAAATGTCAAGAAATTCAAGAAATTACAAACATATAATATAGACATAGTGTACGCAGAATACAATTTAATAAAAGAAATTTTCTCTGTCCAGTTTTCAGTTTAAAAATAGGTAATTGGTTTTCATTTAGGTTTAATTTGCAGCTAATGAACAGTTATTCTACATAAAAATAAATAAATAAATAATTTTTACAATAATTCTTGTTTGTGTCAAACTTTTATTCATAATCAAAAAGGGGATTTAATTAACCATGTATTAGCCATATGCAAAATAAATTCCCTTTGCATATATTAGGTTCAGTTGGAGAAATGCATTTTCTCATATTTCAGAAATACACATTGGAGTTGGAGGACTGTGGGGAAAAAATGAACATGATTAACTTTGTATAAGTGTGATGCAATTATATGTAAGTGTAGACAGAAATGATGCAATATGAATGACCAAACCTTCGCCAAAATTACTAGCCAGTACTAGTAAGGTAACAGCACTAGTTGGTACATTAATGTGAATGACTTTTTGAATGTCTTGTTGGTCATCTTGTTTATCAGAGAATAAGGATTCCTGTTTCAAGCTTGCTTCCATGCAAGAAACATAGATGCATCTGATCTGACTATACATGGTTGTTACTGTACAGGCATAGGTATTCTGATGAGTGATGATAGCAATACAAAAGTGAAATTGTCTAGCTATTCCTTTATAACAGTTTAATAAATTTTTATGTGGTTAAGCTTGTTTTATAGTAGCAAATAAATAATGTACACACACACACACACACACACACACATATATATATATATTCATTCATATTTCATATTCCTCTGGGGAACAGTAATTTGATTGGCTACAAAATACCCTGAACTGTAAGCATTCCTTTGCTTTTTTATTTACACAAGTTTGACATAAAAATATGAAACTGGGTTGAAGTCAGTGTGTCATATAAAGTTTTCATGATAAGGATTTTGTGGGAGGGGAGAAAAAGAAAAGCTATGTGAGTACATTTCCTGGTGCTCTGAGGAATAAGCTTGTCAGGAACACAGCTGAGCGTCTCGGCATGGCTGTAATCTCCCGAGACCTGCTCCAACTTATCAGACTGCTGGGGGATTTAATTGTAAGTGGTAGACCATCTAAAACCTAGAGCATGTGTAATAGGAAGCAAGAAAAGTCTTTTTTTGATGTCCTCCTTGCCATTTTGTTCTCTGCCCCTCAATACCAGCTCTGATTCTGGCACAATTTGCCATTTTAAAATGATCCTCTCTCTGATCCTCTTAAATTAATGGCTTCACTGGAGCCCATACAGCTTTTTGGGAAGTAAGACACGGAAACATCTCCTATTTAACACTTTTGGGCACCTGATGTGTCCATTTAATCAGAGAAAATGCCGAAAATGCACCTTTGTTCATTCTTCAATCTGTATTCATCTAGGATTTTGGTACTGTGGCATCTCTGAACTGTGAATTTCCAAGCCACAAGAGCTATGAAAGTATAAGTTTATGGTTTTGTGGGATTATATGTGTCTGTGTAATTATACATTTGCTGAAACATCATGCTGCACCATTGATTATTTTATACACCAACTAATCTCAGCACTTACATGATTCTGGGATTTTCATAGCATTTGTGTTCAGACTGTCCCTTTCCCATCAATAATATTATTGATAATAACCGCTTTTGTCTCAGACAATATTTTCATTATAGATGGATATCCGTTCGCTCAAGTAGGGCATATTAAAAATTCTCCCTGGCGGCACTGTAATGAATCTTATGCAAAAATGAAAAAGGCTGAATTCTGTCCCATAATTTCTCACAGATAGCCATAGCAGTATGTGGGAAGCACCTTGACTCAGGGGAACCTATGGCTATTGGAATTAATCATTATGGTGATAGAATAGGGCTGTCATAGTTCATTTTGTTGGTGGTGGGATGCCACTGAGGAGGGACCAGTGAGATAATAAATGGTTTAGGAGTTATGCATATTAAGTGGGAAAGCTGAAAAGGCAATCTGAGGCACCAGGAAAGGGTGTGAAAGATCGCACAGCCTAGTTAGAGGGACTAGGAGTGGAAAAAAGATGTAGGACTAGATTGGCGTGATCTCCTGGGAGAAGTGACATAAAGCATATATAGATAAGGACACTGCAGGTCTAGTAATGTCTGAGTTAATGGCGTATAAAATTTAACTGCCATATACAGGTTGTAATAAGATGTACAAAATTGAATATAGTTTCAGAAATTTTAATCTAGAACATACATAATTGTTTTATAAAATGTTCTTGCAATAACTATAATTAAAAAAAAAAGCATTAAAATTACTTTTGGGTCATGGCATCCAACATCATTAAAGAGAGACTGTTGCAAAAATGACAAATCAAGACCTATGATGTTGTCTTGTGTGTTCTATATGATATATTTTTTGGCCAATACAACATATAAATATAATTAAGTTAGTATTACCATCTAAAACTGTGATTATCAGAAAAGCATCTCAGAGTGCTATTAGATATTTATTTTGTGAATTAACAAACATAAACAGTATTCTACTGCAATGTTCATTTTGCCTTCCATGTTATATCAATTAATATTATTGAAGGTCAACTCACTGATTATTCATCTTGCTCTGTCTTACAGAAGCAGTGACTCATGACCATAGATTTTGGTGGGACAGGACAGCATTAATAAAAACATAGCCTCGAACAAAATTAAGTTGAAAAGCTATCACACTTGACATTTGCTATAGGCTACTATTTAGAATTTTTAGAGTAACTCTGTAATAGGCAGTTAAGGGTTGACACAGCATACAGTCATCCACCTTACTGTCTAGCAGCTCATTTAGAAGAGCTGTAGATTTACATTTGTTTAACTGTGTTGAATGCAGCAGGTATGTGTCCTGTTGCATTGTTCAAGGTGCAAGAAGAGCTAATAAATTAACCAGTGTTGCCAGGTTTCAGCAAAATTTCCAGCTCAGCTACATCTCAAAAACCAAATAAAAGACCTGAAACTAGCCCCACTATTAGCACTTGTTGCAGTTTACCCATTTTTAACCACTACTTGCAATAATAACGCTATGGACCTAAATGGGGCAGAGTGCACGCTGTCCCACAATTGTGCAACATTGAGAAATCAATGTTGATTGATTTAAGCAAATCAAATAAATTTTGGCTTAAATCTGTCAAATTGTTAGTCACTCAAAAAGGGTATTCATATTTCAATGGAATTTGAAATGTACGGAGTTGTGAATGAGGACTTTATGAAGATTAACATTTGTTGACTAACTGATATACAGTTCCCTCCAAAAGTATTGGAACAGCAAGGCCAATTCTTTTGTTTTTGATTAATATTTGGTTGCATATCCCTTGCTTGCAATAACTCCATGAAGCCAAAGACCTAACTGTTGCATTCTTCTTTTGTGATGTTTTTGCAGGCTTGTACTGCAGCTTCTTTCAGTTGTTGCTTGTTTTGGGGGTTTCTCCCTGCTGTGAAAAGCATGCTCAGTTGGATTAAGGTCTGGTGATTGACTTGGCCAGTCTAAAACCTTCCACCTTTTTCCCCCGATGAAGTCCGTTGTTGAGTTGCCAGTGTGTTTTGGGTCATTGTCTTGCTGCATGATGAAGTTCCTCCCAATTAGATCGGATGCATTTCTCTGTACAGTGACAGACAGAATGTTTCGCTAGACTTCTGAATTCATTCTTCTGCTACCATCATGAGTAACATCATCAATAAAGATTAGTGAGCCCATTCCAGAATCAGCCATGCAAGCCGAAGCCATGACACTATCGTGCTTGACCAATGAGCTTGTATGTTGAGCACATCCTTCCTTTCTCCACACTTTGGCCTTTCCATTACTTTAAAGGTTGATCTTGGTTCCAGAGCTTTTGTGGTTCATCTCTGTATTTGTTTGCAAATTCCAGTCTGGCCTTCCGATACTTACTGCTGATGAGTAGTGGTATGGTATGGCCTCTATATTTCTGCTCTCAAAGTCTTCTTCAAAAAGTGGATTGTGATACCTTCACCCCTGCCCTGTTGAAGACTGTTGATGTCACTGACTGTTTTTTTGGGGGTTTTCTTCACAGCACTCACAATGTTTCTGTCATTAATTTCTGTTGTTTTCCTTGGCCAACCTGTTCTCTGTCTGGTTGTTAGTACACCAGTGGTTTCTTTCTTTTTCAGGACATTCCAAATTGTTGTATGGGCTATGCCCAATGATTTTGCTATGATTCTGCTTGATTTTTCCTCTTCTCTCAGCTTCAAAATTGATTGCTTTTCATAGACAACTCTCTGATCTTCATGTTGGTTTATCTTTTTTTAACAAAAAATCCAGTCTTCACAGGTGAAATACAGGGCTCACACAAAGAATAGACATTCAGAGCTATTAATTGTTTAAACAATCTATCTAATTCGGCATACCTGAGCAACAAGAAATACCTGTCAGTCATATGGTGCGATATTTTTTATCACTTAAAAAATATGTGGGTTCAAACAAAAGGTGCCATATTCTAGGTTGTTTAACACATCTGGATGCAAATATCAGGAAATGAAAGCTGAAATTCTGATCTATTGTCTCATATTCATTTTCTGATCTCATACCCAAATGCCAATTCACTGTATAGAAAAAAAACAAAGAATTGGCCTTGCCATTCCAATACTTTCAGAGGGGACTGCATATAGTGGGGCCCTGCTATGGACAAGCACCCAATGATTATAGAGATGGATAGAAAAGGAACAGCTGAGTTATTTTCATGGGTGTTTTCATAGCTCTTGATTTTCAAATATATTTTTACAGCTGTTTATTTTCAACTTCTAAAAAAATAATTCATTAAAACATATGAACTATACAGCCTACTACTACAAATATGCACAAAAAAAGTCACTACTGCAGCAGGACAGAGCAATTCAGTAATATTTTTTTCCACCACATAAAATATTCCACTACATGATGATGAATAATTCATAGAGGTCCAAAGTAATAATGTCAATATCAGGTGCTAGTCATTAAGATAAGAGACTCTTAAGAGACTACAGTATATAACACTGTGTGTTGGAGGTGTATGTGCATTGCAATTTAAATGCAATGTATATCATTACTATTTGACCTTCTTTATGAATTAAAAAAAAAAGATCTTTTTAGTAGATTTAGACTGTTAAACCCTGAAGTGGAGAATATGAACATAAATCAAGCATAACAGTAACTCCTTTGACACAGAAGAAAAGCTATTTCTGTGTTTTACATAACCAGATTGATGTACCTGATTCCACATGGGAGTGTCACAGTATAGAAATATGGTTGGCATGAAGGAATGTGTTTCAAAGAAGATAAAACCAACACAGGGCTCAAGAGGTGCCAAGAGTCAGGTTAAGGTGGTTGTAATCTGCAAAGCAGCACCTTGGACTACTTGGCCCATAAATTGGCATGAAAGAAGAGAGTGAACACTGACAAAGCTGGTCTCCACAGTTGAAATGTTGGATACCCCTTAGGATTGTGAAAATAAATAAACAATTCAATAAATAAATAATTTTAAAATGATTATTGTTGGGGAGTAGGAAATCCATGACTCCACTTGTCATGAGAAAAAAGGTGTTCTGATCAAATACACAGTGTTTGATAGACTGAACCTGACTTTAAGACCCTGCCAATTGCTAATTATAATAATACAGTTTTATAACAAAGCATGTATGCAATGTTGATGCAAAATAACTATTTAGGAAGTGTTTGCAGTCAGTGTAAATATATACTGAATGTTTCCAAGAATTTTATGATGTATTTTATAGAAGAAAAGTTTTGTCGCGATCCTTATTTTTAACACAACTGGCATTTCAAGAAATCCTTATTTAGCTACCAGTATGGCAAGTGTTTTTTTTTACATCACTGTTTAAGAATCAACTTATTATATTCATTATACTTGCTTATTATAAATTGTTAATCAACAATTTATTTTTACTTTACTAGTTATTACTTTGAGCTTTCTACTGCTCCAGAACGATATATTGCATTGGGTGTGTGATGAACAGGTGTGCTTGATCAAAAGTCTGGTGATTGAGAGGAAGTGTCATGTGAATGGTCAAGTGATGCAGTCTGTTGTTTGATACCTGACTTATGAAACTGAGTTCATGTTATTGACCGGTACAGTTTGAGAAGTGATTTGCTTCAAACAGAGTTTGTATTTTTGAAAGAGGCTGGCAGTCATGCTTTGTTGTATAGGCATTCCTTATCAGACTTAGTGGCTGGCAGAAGACAGATGCCCTCTGGTAATAGCATTTATTTTCTTATACATATCATTATTATATCATATCTTATATTTGTCCTTTTACCATTAATGTATAATATATATACATACACCTTGGAGAATCAGCAAAATGTTAATAATTTTAATAATTTTTTTATTTAGTACTGCACTGAATAAGCTATTTCACATAGCAGATGTTTACATATAGTCCAAAAGACAAAATAATAACTGAATTTACACAAACGAACCAGTTCAAAAGTTTACATACACTTGATTCTTACTGTGTGCTGTTACTTGGATGATCATCGACTGTTTTTATGTTTTGTGATAGTTGTTCTTGAGTCCCTTATTTGTCCTGAGTCCCTTATTTGTCACTGTTCTTCAGAAAATTCCTCCAGGTACTGCACATTATTTGGTTTTCCAGCATCTTCTGCATAATTGACCCCTTTCCAACAGTGGTTATATGATGTTGGGGTCCATCTTTTCACACTGAGGACAATTGAGGGTCTCATTCACAACTATTACAAAAGGTGCAAACATTCAAAAAAAAAATTTGAACAGGATGTTCAGTGTAAATTGTTATTATTTTGTCTTCTGGGAAACATGTAAATATCTTATGTAGCTTCTGAAGGGCAGTACTAAATGAAAAAATAAGATCTTTAAACAAAATAATAACAATTAACATCAATCATCCTGTTCAAAAGTTTACACCCCTCTGGCATTTAAATCAAAATTGCATTTAAATCAATTGAAATCAAAATCACTAGTCAATTTATTTATCCATGCAGAGGGACAATTAGTCATTTGGAGGGCTTTTCATATTCTTAATTGTTAAATTTTTTGTTACATTAGAAATCTACAATATGATTACTGTACACATTTTTTATCAATGTTATTTCATTTATGGCAATTTATGGTAATGTGTAACAAATTCACTGTGGCACAATATAGAAAGATTTCAATATCATGTTTATTGGTATTTTTAATTTTTGGTTTGCATTTAATTTATTGTTACCCTATTTTGTTGCATGTCATGATCAAAAGTTCAGAACTTTCCATCTGTTCCATTCCAAATTTACATCTGTTCAAGGAGAAAAGGGTAGTCTCTAATTAAGCAATATCACAAAAGCAAGAGTGCTGTTGTACTGAATATCAGCCTGCAGCCTACAGCTGAATAACAGCCATGCTGAATACAACAGTATGATTGCAAGTGCGATATTGCTTTTATAGAAGAGTTCTATAAACAAGAAATTCATATTGAGTAACTGACATTTACAGCATAATATGGCCAAATATTTTGTTTATTTCTTCTTTGTCAATGAAAATAGTTCCCAAAGAAGCCACAGTTGGACAGCATTGTGTGTTGTCATGCAATGCACAGACTGACTAAGAGCCCAGAGTAAGTGTATTTCAAGTTTCAATCTAACAACCTATTGCTAGAATTTTATATAGTGAATACAGACAAGTGGAATGATACAATCACTGAAATGTACCAGTGTTGTTATACTAAATATCAGCACTTTTGGAATGCCACTTGTCCAATCAAATTAGTGGACTGGAACTGATGTATAGTATATTATTATTTAATCATGTGGTTTAAATGAACATTTATTCATTTGGTATAAACAAGACCATGAACAAAACAAAATGCAAGAAAGTAACACTCCTTAACTTCAGGTAACTTCTAAATCCAGACTAAACCACAGATGTACAGTCCCCTATGAAAGTATTGGAACGGCAAGGCCAATTCTTTTGTTTTTGCTACACACTGATGACATTTGAGTTTGAGATCAAAAGATGAATATGAGGTGCTAGAGAATTTCAGCTTCCATTTCCTGATAGTTACATCTGGGTATGTTAAACAACCTAGAACATGACACCTTTTGTTTGAACCCACCTATTTTTTTAAGTGATAAAAAATATTGCAACATATGACTGACAGGTGTTTCTTTTTGCTCAGGTGTGCCCTGTTAGATTGATTGTATACACAATTAATAGCTCTGAAAGTCTACTTTTGGTTTGAGCCCTGGGTATCACATGTGAAGACTGCATGTGTTGTTAAAAAAAGATATACCAACATGAAGACCAGAGAGCTGACTATGGAAGAAAACCAATCCATTTTGAAGCTAAGAAAAGAGGGAAAACCAATTGAAGCAATTGCACACTCATTGTGTATAGCCAATACAACCATATGGAATGTCCTGAAACAGAAAGAAACCGCTGGTGTACTAACAACCAGACATTGAACAGGTTGGCCAGGAAAACAACAGAAGATGATGACAGAATCATTGTGAAAGCTGTGAAGAAAAACAAAACAGTCAGTGACATTACCAACAACCTCCACAGGGCAAGGGTGAAGGTATCACAAACCACCATTCGAAGAAGACTTTGAGAGCAGAAATACCACAAGATGCAAACCACTCATCAGCAAAAAACTAGAAGACTGGCCATGTCAATCAATGCATTTCACCTCCTGAAGAGGAGACAGAAGGAAGAAACTCCCCAAAAAAAACAACAACTGAAAGAAGTTGCAGTACAAGTCTGGAAAAGGATCATAAAATAAGAATGTAACAGTTTGGTGATGTCAGTGGGATGCCGGCTTGATGCAATTATTGCAAGCTAGGGATATGCAACCAAATATTAAGTGTTATTTACTTTAATTTACTTTACTTGACTATCTATTCCTATACTTTTGCTCAACTAAAAATTGGGTGGTCAGAAGTGACATGTTCTAAGTTGTTTAACACATCTAGATGTAAATATCAGGAAATGAAAGCTGAAATTCTGATCGATATTCTATATTCTATATCTCATATTCATCTTTTGATCTCAAACCCAAAGGACTTCAGTGTATAGCAAAAACAAAAGTACTGGTCTTGCCATACCAATGTTTTCAGAGGGGACTGTATACTGCCTATTGTAAATACATTCAATTCCAGAGTTATTGGTATCATTATAAAGAATAGGCAAAAAAGTTGGAGAGTTTGAGCAATAGTTATGTATCTCAAAAACATATATGTAAAAAGTTGTCATCATATCCATTAGGAAAATTAAGAGCTTTCCATACATTATAGTAATAGATAGATTTTAATATAGATACCTGCACAAGTCAGGTAATGGCTATAAAATGTGATGGTGGCTCATTGATACTTTTGGTTTGCATTTAGTGGAGCTCTTGGCATCATATATTCTGAATAATAAGGCATTTTTGGCAAACACCTGGTTGTCTCTTTGCCTCTTCCAGGAGCTCAAGGCATTAAGAACTAGATTGTGGCCTTTCAACAACCTAATGACCTCAAATGTATGTGCAAACCACAAAATAATTGTTTTGCAATGGTCATTTTAGACAAACATAATAAAATAAAGGAACTTGAAAGACTCTAGTATGGCATCGAGGAATTGTCCAAGATCACTTTAAAAGCAGAATAATTTTGGTTGGTGATAATATGGTTCTGAACCCAAACAAAATATGCGGTTAGCAGCAGTCCAGTGGTGGTCCATTCCCATTTAATTATTGGGGGCTGATAAACTGTGCACAGTAACAGAACAGCTACAGTCAGTAACTGTACATATACCTGCAAATGTACATCAATGTAGTAGGTCCAGTGAAGCTGTGTTCTTATGTGAAACCTAGATAAAATTGTCATAAAACATTTTATGGTCATATAACAATGTGAAGTATCAAAGCAAAGTTTCAAAAAAAACAAAACAAAAAACAAACAATATCTCACAAAACATCTTGAAGGTGCTCCGCAAGGAAAATCAACAGTTCGCTTAACCTCATGCCACTTGCTGTCTTTTGCCTGTTGAGATCAAATTATTAGCCCTGTTTGACATTTGCAGTAATTAAACTGACTAATCTGAGCCAGGCATTGGTATGGCTTCTCAGAGCAGTCACACATAATTTTAGATCTATTACCTACTTCTTGTATTAGGACAGACTTACATTCAAGGATTTAAGGTCTTCTCTCTACTATTGTTAATATCCTTTTCTACAAGACTTTATGATTGTGACAGTATGAATGAGGTAAGTGGTGGTGATTGACACTTGTGACCACCAATTAGTGACGAGTGCTTTCTATTTTAGAGCGGGTTGGTTGCAGCCTGTTATGCGTCACGTCCGGATCCGCCCCTTTCTGTTTATTGACGGTGGTTTCAGCTTGTCTTTTCATCTGTGCATGTCTCCTTCGGTTGTTTCAAGTACTAGATTTGATGACTGCCCTCCTTTCAGTTTAGCAGCGGGTTATATGAAGGCTGTGTATCCTGGCCTGTGAACGGAACATAAAGTACATTTGTCCTCATTGGATTCTCCCTTTCGTTCTGGGCGATTATTGTTGCCGCGCTGTCGTTTTTGCTGCCGCGCTGCAAGAACGCTGTTACCTCGCAACTAATAAAAGGGGATTGCTGCTGCTGTCTGGTTTCTTCTTTTTTTATTTTTGGTTTATTTAATTTCTTTTATTTAATTTTGTTTTTGATTTTCTTTCAGGAGCTGGGGTTCCACGGGTGGTGGTGGCTGCGTCAACGTTTGCCGTGTGACACTTTTGAAGTGTTTGGGTGTGTGATCTGAGTGCACGGTGGGGTGTGTGGAAGTGTGTTTTTGGATAAATAGGGCTGGTGATCACTCCTGTGGGTAACCTCAGCCCTGTAGGTTGGTCTGTCTTTGTTTATTGGACTGTTATTTGAGAGTGAGCTGCTAGGAGTGGCACTTTATCATTGTGATTATTTTAAGCAATTTTTCTATCTTGTTGAATTCATTGTGAATAAATTTTGTATTTTTATACGATCCCTACGTTTCTTGCCTACCTTTTTTATAAGAGAAGCGAACCTGTGTGATCTAATAATAATCTTTAGGGTTTATCTCTATTTCCTGGGTGAAAATCCCCCAGGTGGCGTAGTCGAATCTTTTACAAGTAGATGAACTTGGGCTTGTGTTAAAACCTGTACTGCACTCCTCCGCCACATAACAGTTTAGCATGTGCTACACTTTGCTTCTAAACTCTTTAGTTTGAAGAAAACGGTTCAGACTTTATTATTAATGATCATTTGTAATGGAAATGCTCCAACATTTATTCTGTGATTGTGGGATAACTTAACTTGTCAGGACTCTAGGTCTGGTGTGCTTATTCAGTGTTCTAGGTTCTTTTCACTAGTATGCAATATGCCTGAAAAGCAATCCATTTCAAACAGAAACCATTTCTACATGACTGGTCTTTCTTCTTTTCTGTGTAAGACTGGCCCATCCCAGCCTTGATAGCATAATAATTTAATATGACTTCTTCCTATGTCTCTCCAGATTAAAGAAGGCCTTTTTTTAAGTACACTCAGAGAGGTTCTTCCCACAAATCCTGACACATAATGATTGCAGACTGTGCTGGTGTAGTTTGTGGGAAATGTCAGAAAGTGACAGTGCACGAACTCGAGCTGAGCTCCCAAGCAGGGATAAAGTGCCATGATGGACAGAAGATTGGCTGAGAATTAAAAAGACCAGGAGCACAACCCCCCTTGGATCATAGAGAGCAGCTGACTGGCATTGCTTCTCTCTCTCTCTCTCTCTCTCACTCTCTCTCTCCTTATCCTCTCTGAAGCTATCCTCCTCTGCTGCCTTAGTAGAAAAATATTTGAGGATCTTGACTGTGTAATATGGTAACAGTGGCAAACTCATGAGTTGTTCAATTATATGAACCATTTGCACCAGGACAGTGCAATTGAGTCCATATACTCTACTGTGTCTAGTTCACTATAAATTGCAAGTTTAATTCAAAACACTAAACTAAAAACTATGCAGTACCTTATATGCAGCATCAAAAACTATATATATATATATATATATATATATATATATATATATATATATATATATATAGATAGAATATAAGTTCTATATCTATCTATATAAGTTAGATAGTTAGTTACCTACAGGAAGCTATAGGTTTGCTTCAGAATTATTGTGGCCAGTTATTATGAGAAATGCATGTGTTCCTTTAAGTCAAAGCATCTACTCCTTAATGCCTCCTTAATGCCTTAATGTCCACGCGTGACATTCTGACGTGCATGCAGAAGTATAAATTGGCCTTAAGGGATCAGAATGTTGTAGAACGGGAGCACTGGTAAATTGTTCTTTTAGTGCAATGAAAGGACTTTTTTGGTGGTGTAGCCGAGAAATGTTTAAAAGCTTCTTTACAGCATATCTAACAATGAAGCAGAATTCTGGAGGATCAAGGTGCAGCAAAGTTATCTGACACAGGGCACATGAATCATTTAGAACTGTAGCAAGGAAATAGCTTAACTCTTTTTACCAGAGGCCAAAAAAATGAAATTTCTGCCTGTTTTGAGGGTGTCTGTGTTCAGCATTTAATTTATTTGTGATGTCACACTCCACAGCAGTGGCTAATGGCTCATATGAAAGTAGATATTTAGGGCTTTAAGAATCTTCAGTTTTTCATTAATATTTATTTTTTTTACCTAGTCTACTAGGTTTAAATGTTATAATTTTATTGTGGCAGTTGTATACAGTGTTTTGCTATCAAAAAGACTTTAGTTGTGCTGTCCGTTTTATCTCTGTACCAATGTTATTGTGGAGAGCTGTGAATTGTTTGTGCAGCAGGGGGCTGACCCCCCTCCCATTTCCCATTGGCCTGCTGACCAACAGTTAAACACAGAGTCACGATACTCTACACACACAAATCCAACAGTGTCCTGACTAATCGTATAACAGACTTATGGCAATAAAATAATTCATTTAGGTCAATTTTCATTCCTCCCAGGGAATGGAATGCTTGTGTACTTCTAGAAAGGGCAAAACAGAAGAAAGCAGCACAATGGAAAACAGAGCAGAAAAGGGAAATGTGAAGAAATTAAAATACAAGCATGAGTCACCAGGCCAAACACTGAATACACAATCTAGCTAGCAGTATCTTCAAAATTTTTCTGACAGCATAATTTTGTCATATTGTAAGTGTAAACAAATTTTCATCACATATTACATCAAATTATAGTACTGGAGCTCAGCTCAATATGGAGGGAGTTTGACCACTTAGTTGTTACATAAAGTGCACAGTGCAAACATGTGCAGACAGCACAAGACAGTACAGAACTACCAAAACAATAGACAATGAGCACAGTAAGTTACAGTGCAGCGCTGACTAGTAAACAGTTCTAGTAGAAAGTGAATCAGATTACAGTAGTGCAAAAGAGTAACAATATAAGTTGCTGTAAATGTAAACATAAGGAGTAGCAGCAAGGTAGAGAGTATAAAGATTATATACAATATATAATAAATATTTGTAGCAGCAGAAATTGAATACAGAGATGTGCAAAGATTGCAAAGAGAATGGGGTGAAGTTCAGTTTAGTGTGTGTATGTGTGTGTGTGTTTTCAGTCCAGTCTCTGAGTATTTAGGAGTTTGATGGCTTGGGGGAAGAAACTGTTACACAGTCTGGTCGTGAGGGCCCGAATGCTTTGGTACCATTTGCCAGACGGCAGGAGGGTGAAAAGTTTGTGTGAGGGGTGCGTGGGGTCATCCACAATGCTGGTGGCTTTGCGGATGCAGCGTGTGGTGTAAGTGTCTGTGGTGGAGGGGAGAGACACCCTGATGATCTTCTCAGCTGTCCTCACTATCCGCTGCAGGGTCTTGTGATCTGAGACGGTGCAATTCCCAAACCAGGCAGTGATGCAGCTGCTCAGGACGCTCTCGAAAATCCCTCTGTAGAACCTCTGTAGGGTGGCATGATCAAGAAAGTTTAGTCATGGACCAGGGACTTCTGACAGTCAGTTCTCTCACAAAATGATAGAGGTGGGGCTAGGAAGGAAAACCTAGTACTGTGAGATTATCTGGGGATATGGATTTATTAAACCTATCTGCATTGATTATTTGAGATGGTGCTCTCTTGTACCTTCCCAGTGTTGTATCACTCTGAATTGCATCTATCTCTGCTGAAACCACTATGCTTCCTATGATCCCGAATCAGCCAAAGATCAACAAACCACAAACCATGCATATCCTGTTTCCAATCAGCAGACTCCCTTTAAATAAACCGAGTTTTCAACAGAGTTTACAAAGCTATGCATGCCCTCTGTTTTGTCTATGAAGGTTTTACCTTGTTTCTGCTTAGTTCTATTTCCTGCTCAGTTTAGCATGTTTATAGATCACCTGACCCTTTGTCTGCCTATTGGTTTTGTATTATCAACATTTTATGTAAATTTGCAGTTGGTTAGGGCAAGGTCACAGATCATTATAAAAGTCTAGTGAAATAACTGATAGTGGATGATGATAGTAACTGTTACTGACAGTAGTGACAGTTAATGATGGTTCTAAGACTTCCCAGCACATTGGACATAAATGAACATGAACCGTATGCTGTATAAAACAGTTTTTCTTAGATATTTTTGGCTGGATTGAAGATACAATGGTACATCTCAGCAGCAACATACAATCATTTACTTTACTGTAAAAATTCCCTCTCTAGTAAACAAATAGTACTGCAAGGTACTTGCAATAGAACATTTTGTAACATGGGTTGTGCTGTGCCCTCCCTCCACTGTGCACATTAATCTCACGGCTGCGACTGCACAAATTTAGATAGAATACAATGCTGTGTCTTCAGAAGGAACACTAAGTAGTTTACCTAAATAATAATGACATCAATTTGGTATGGTAATATGTAGTTTGGCATGCTGGCCAAGTCATGACTGCTCAGTATTTCAAAAGTGTTATTACAATGAAATAGCTTTATTTTGTGCATCAATATGATTGGCACAGTTACCAGATAAAAGAGCTCTGAAAACCTCTCAACAGGAGTTTGTCTTTTAGTTACCATCAGCTGGTTAGCTGTTACTGTGATGCAACTAGGATGCTAGTTCTAGATAAGTAGGTAAAATAAAGTGCAGAGAACAAAACCATAATGGCTTGTCTTTTTCAGTGGTTTATGGTGTTCTCAATGTATTTTGTTATCTAGTTTCTGAGTCCTGTTTGCTTAGTTTACTCTTTCACATTCCCTCACTCACTTGCTCTCTCTCTCTCTCTCTCTTGCAACTCACAGTATCTGAAGTTAGGTTGTGATGAGGTTTGATGTATGTGTAAAATATTCCACTTCAAATCAGGAAAAAGTGAGTTTGGACAGTTTTGGACAAAACTGAACATTTATTTTACACACATTACACACTGCATACAACCAACAGTACATTACCCCTCTTATATACTTCCTTTCTTCTTCCTGCCTCCACTATTTGCCAGTAGTCACAAATCTACAGTCTGCATACAAATTTCCTGCCAATTTGTATTTGTATTCCCACCAATCCCACCAATAATTTGTATTCCCTCTAATCCCAATTAATTATGAATTAATTAGAAGATTGTTAGGGTGACCAACAACAGCTCAGGAACATAATGTTATAAAGGTTTTTTTTCTCCACTGAATAAATGATAATTTTTTTGTATTTTTAATTTTTAAAAAAATTACACGCATGCACATAAACACACACATATGCACGCACACACACACACACACACGCATATGTATATATATACATTATATATATATATATATATATATATACAGAATTTGCATTACGTACTCAGAATTTGGTTGTAAGCTTAGCACAGCTCCATAAGCTGCAATGAGCAGTAACAAAGACATAGCAACAGTGACTGCCTCATAACTGTATGTGACTTAATAGTTTGATATCTGATTCATTAAAACAATGAATCTATATTGATTGATATAGCAATATAGTGCATTTTGTAGTAGAGTCAAACAATTTGGCTAGTTTTGTTCCTGTAGGTACCATCAAACCCCACCAAAATTCTTGTATTCCACCCATGTAATCAGTGGCGGCTGGTCAATAGGGGCAAGGGCCATTTATATCAGCTGTTCAAAAATGTTAGTTCATAAAATCCATATTCACAACTCTTAAAATTCAATTTAAAAATGTTGCTATTCCTTAGAGTTATTATTGCACCTAATGGTCAAAATGGGAACTACAACAAGAGCTGACAGAGACCCACTGGGGCAGAAATCATGGTGCCTCATGCTTGGGGTACGAGAAGAGGACAGGGCAGTTACTGATATAGTTTTCAGGGTTGCCATTTTTATGACAGAATGGGCTAGTTTAAAATGCACCATGGCCACCAAGATCTTGATTTATGGTAAGTAATTGAAATTAAATCTAATAAATATCTGCAAACAAAGGCAAGCTGCAACTGCAGATAGTGTGTCTAAAATGTACAGAACCATTTCTTTTTTAAGATATATTACAAAGATTGGGAGAAGGAAAAGAGGATTATGGGGTGGATAATGGATGCACATCAGAAACGCATGTGCAACATGCTGATCTTGTTTCCCATGCAAAGGCATAGAAAAAGAAGAAAAATGTCTCCCTTTTCCATTGCCCAAATTTTTTCTAGTTTCAGATATTTTGTGTGGTTTTCCAAATGTCATTGGGCTTCAAATTTTTCTAGAAACCTGGCAGCCCGGGTTAATGATATTAGCTGTTCCGTGTGCATCTGCATTTAAAAATCAGAGTGCACACCTGCTGTATCAAAGACAGTTGAAAAAAAAGGTATTGTTGTGTCCTATGCCTTTGTGTTTGTTTCAAAAACTACAGAACTACAGGATGTAGTTGTGGGTTTGTACTTCTGGGGCTCTCTCTACCATGCCACGAATGTTTGAAGTTGTATGTTTATTTGCTCCAATAAATCAGATTTAATAAATCAGTACATCGTTGTAACACAGCCTTTCTCCACCAAACAAATAACAAATTGATGAAGAGGATTCTGACTACTTTTTTATGCTTTGTTTTATGACAATGTTGTTTGTGAATGTGCCTTTTCTGAGTTTCTGTTTACTGTGCCCTGGTGAGCCTGGTGTACCATTTATGACATGGCGCTGAATGTTCGATAACTACCTGCTAGTAACTGACACTGCTGGAAAGAAGTGAGAAGATGCACGTCAGATGTCCGTCTTATTACACTGCCTCAGTACAGAGGGCCAGCAGATTTTCTACTTGCTCCCAAAAATCAGTGCTAACTACAAAACGCTTTGACTGTGCTGGAGGCATACTTTCTGTCAATGGCTAACGTTGTGGCCAAGCGCCATGCTTTTCGCAGGATGACACAGGCTCTGCACGAGATGATTCAGATACAGTAGGTGACTGTCCTGTGTAGGATCTTTAAGTGAACAGGCAGCAAGAACACCATAAAACCATGAAGCCCCACTCACAGACTTTGTGGAGCCAAGTTAATTACAGCTTGGTTACTGATTGCTGGATTTCAACTGTCCTATGAACAACAGTCAAGTGATAGGACATCCCTGACCAAAGGACAAACCCTCTCAGCCAAGAGGAACCCTGTCAAGCCTATTAATATAGGCCATTGACCAAGACCAGATGGCTCACCCAACAGGATGGTAAAGCTGTTAACTTCAGGAAAAAGGGGGGTGACTCACCCAAGGACCCTAATGGAATGAGACTTTTGTTCTCCCCAGGAACACAAAATTCACCTCCATTCACACATTCCACAGAACCCAGCTTTAAAGTCCTTTCTGATTTTAAAGGCAAGTGTCTTGTGTCTCTGTGCTTATAATTTACTGCCTTAAACTGCCGATCTTTTTACTGTGCTCGTAATATAGTGTTTCACTATATTTAGGATGTTATTGCCGGTGGCCACGGAGGTAATATCTCATACACAATTAATAAATACACAAATTTCAACTTATTGCTGGATGAATAGTTGATCAGCTATTAAAATAGTAAGTTTGCAAAATTTCCCCATCTGAGCTGATCTGCTAATCTCCTACATATTTTGGTGGAGAATGCAGGAAGCTTAACCTAAACAGCTAATTTCCTACACCTGCGTGAACTTGCTTCTATGTGTGTTTGGTAACTGTGCTGAGGAAATGATCTGTGATCAGTTGATTGAGAGTGTGCGCAACCCACCAGTTTGACAAAGAATTTTGCTTGATCCAAGAACAGGTAAAAGCCATTACGGGAACATGTGTTGCAATCATGCAGACTGTGTAGAAATCTGTTCAGTGATTCCAGAGGATCCCCAGAGAGGATTCTTGGGTGCTGATTTGTCCTTGCAAAATCCAAAGTTCAGCGCTGTCTGATCTGGCCTCAGGAGGTAAGTGGCTTATCGTTGAGAGTTGGTTGCTAGACCACTGCCTCAACTCAAAAGCTCCTTCTGCCAATAAGCTCCAGAGCTTGTCGACAAGACTTTTAGCTTCTTCCACTGAAGTGAAGCTCTGCAGACAGTTGTCTACATAGAAGAACTTCAGGACGGAATGGCGGACATCTTCCCCAGGTTGGCTGTGGTCCAAGACATGTTTCTGTAGTGCAAAGACTTCACAGCAAGGGATACATGTGGTGCCAAATGGGAGAACCTGCCATTCCTAAATCCTGGGTTGTTCCTGTATGTTTAGGTCTCTCCAAAGAAATTGCAGAAGTGATCTGTCTACTGGGAGCAATCTGATCTGGTGGAATACCCCCCGGATATCACTGCTGAATGCAACGGAGCACTGTCTGAGTCTGAGGAACTCATTAAGGTTTTGACAATGATATTGGAATGAGCAATTAAATACTACCCTGTTCTTCCCATTGTGTTGGACCATGTGATGTGGGATGTACCAGGAGTAGGCCGAGTGTGTTTCAGCACCTGGCTCCACTTGACTGCGTAGCCTGCCCGTTCCAGTTTCAGGATCTCTGCAGTATAAGCAGCTGCCTGCTCTGGACCCTTGGGCAGCCTTCGCTCAATGGCTCACAGCTGTGGGAGAACTGTCTACTTGGGGGCCTTGAGGTGGGGCATGTTCTTGTGGCATGTTCTTCTTGGGTTGTAATCCTCATCCTCGCACATCCTCGTGTTCGAAGCAAGCTGTGTGGTGCAGGTATGGGTTGTGTAGGAATGGCAGGAGGAGGGGACCATACTTCAGGCTGTTGCTGCTCCAGCAGGATCTGTAGCTGCTGCATTTGTTGTTTGAGCTGAGAGAGCTCTTGAGTGTACTGATCCGTAGTCTGTTGGAATGCATCCCTTTCCTGTTGAATCATCTGCAGAGTGTGTAGCAGATTGTCATGAGTGTAGGGGAGATCCCTATTCTCACATTTAAGTATATCAGTCTTAGAGTCCCATGGCTCAACATCAGATCACTGTAGAGGACTGTCAGGTCCTTCGCAAGGTAGTGATGGTTGTGTGATGGAAGCTGCACCCTCCTCTTGGCCTGTGTCCAAAGCCATTGTATGATGTAACTGAGATTGTGGTGACATGGGTTCTGGGAACAGCCTTGGGAGAGTGAAGCCACTGAGGTCATACACTTAATTTTGTGTGGGGAGAAACGTCTTCTTCCTCACTCACACAGTTGGCTCATTCTCTGCTGGCTGTGACATATTTCCCGTAGTAAGCCTGAGTATCTGGCTCGAAGGACTATGTAGAAATGGTGCGCTACTGGTAGCTCTCTCCCATTTCTATTAAGAATGCTGGTTAAAAAAACAAGGCCACTACAGGGTGTCAGGTGCCTATGTGAGAATAACCCATTTATTGTCACCACACTCAGTACACTGGGTAAATCAAGTAGGTATACAATTGAACTTTGGTGTTGGTTTTGGGTGTGGTTTTCTATAAAAATTAAAATATAATACAAAGAATATAAGCATAATATCAATATTCAGACAAAATATAATAACATTAATCAATACGAACAAAATAGATTAGAAACATAAATGATTATTAAACAAAGAGAAAGATGTGCCATCGTATGTACAGATACACACTCTGTGTAGCATCAACAGTGAGCGGCTGAAATTTGACACCTTATAAGTGCCGAGCAGCAGGTTACAGATTGAGGGAGCCACTCTGTCTAATCTATTAGAGCGCATGTGTGTACCGAGTTGTTTAAAACTTACAAATGTATAAATATTTGAAGCTATTTATAAATAAATGGCAGGTAAAATATATCTTTTCAATACAAGAACAACATATGTGAGGAAAACACTATGCAAATATACATAAAAACACTCAGGAGTTCTCGTCAACCAAGAGCTTCAGAAGTTCTTGTCCCTCAACACCACGAGGAGATCACGCTTGATCTGAGACTCTACATCAAGACTGGTCCCCGCAAAGCCTCTGACTCCAGCCTTTGCACCACCATGAACCAACTCCTCAATCACAAAGCAATCTTCTGCAACCCACCTACAAGACTCACCATCCTGATTGGTCTCCCGAGACGCCACTCAAAAGCCAACCAGACCAATCCACATCACCGGGAAACCCCTCCAGACAATGGGGCAACAAGGGAATCGCTGTCCAAAGAGACAACATAAACGCAAGTACAGTACCTCCACATTCTCACTGCACTGGTGCATTTAATACAAAGTTTAAAGCCTTTCTAAAGAATGACAAGAAGGTCAAATTGATAAGTTGAAAGTTCATTCAGGTCATGGTCTGCAAAACAGCATAGAGTGCTAGAAACTTGAGATTTCATTCATTCTCTGTTCAAAACCCTTCTTTGTTGACATTTGTATGTGTGTGTGTGTTTATGTGTTAAATTAGTTTCTGTGTATTAGAATCATTTAAAAAAGTCTCATCTGCATTTAAAGGCAAGTGTCTTGTGTCTCATAATTCTCTTGTGCTTATAATTTACTGCTTTCAACTGCCTTAAATCTTTTTATTGTGCTCTTAATATAGTGTTTTCACTATATTTAGGATATTATTGCTGGTGGCCATGGAGGTAATATCTATTCATCCATCCATCCATTTTCTGTACCACTTATCCTACACAGGGTCGTGGGGACCCTGGAGCCTATCCCAGGGGACATGGGGCACAAAGCGAGGGACACCCTGGATGGGGTGCTAATCCATTGCAGGGCACAATAGCATACACATACACACTCATTCACACACTATGGACAATTTAGAGTTCGGAGGTAATATCTTGTGCAGAATTAATAAATACACTGATTTCAACTTATCGCTAGACAAATAGTTGATTAGTCACTGCAATATTAAGTTTGCAAAATTTCCCCCTCTAAGCTGATCTGCTAGTTAAGCCTACATATTTTTGGTGGAATATGCAAGTAGTTCAAGAGTACCTGAAGGACTAGTGGTTAGGCCTCGGTGCTCTCACTGCTGCGGCCTGGGTTCGAGTCCCAGCCAGGGAACCAACCTCAGCCACAGCGGTTGCACACGACAGTGCACTCCCATTGCCGGCCCCAAGCCCAGTTGTGTCAGGAAGGGCATCCAGCATAAAAAAAATGTGCCAAATCAAAATATGTGGACCAGTGATCCGCTATGCTGACCCATAACAGGAGCTGAAAGAACAACAACATGCAGGCAGTTCAATCTAAATTGCAAAACCCTACGGTTCTCTACCATTGACCTGACCAGTGCCTACTACCAAGTGTTTCTGCATGACAGCCTTCATTACACATGATGGGCTGTTCCATTTTTGCTGTGCACCATATGGACTGGCTTCTGCACCTGCTGCATTCCAAAAGATGATGAACATCATCCTCGCTGATCTACCTGGTGTAGAAAACTGCCTTGATGAAATTCATAATATGGTTGTGGACACCCCCCCCCCCCCCCCCCCCCCCCCCCCCCCCCC
>CM040455.1:7110426-7134625 GCA_022758105.1 Pangasianodon gigas | reverse complement strand
TTGTAAGCCGGTAGAAGATGAACCAAACAGTGATCAGAGAGTCCCAGAGCTGCTCGGGGGACAGAGTGGTATGCATCCTTTAAAACAGTGTAGCAATGGTCCAGTATATTGCTGTCCCTGGTGGGGCATGTGATGTGCTGTCTGTATTTAGGCAGTTCGCGGGTGAGATTAGCTTTATTAAAATCACCGAGAATGATAACGAAAGAGTCCGGGTAACGCTGCTCTGTGTGTGTGATCTGATCGGCCAACAGTTCTAGCACCGCGCTCACACGCGCGTCAGGAGGAATGTACACACTCACCAGAATAAACGAAGAAAACTCCTGCGGCGAATAAAAAGGCTTACAGTTAATAAAGAAAGCTTCCAAATCTGGGCAGCACATCTTCTTTAAAACTGTCACGTCTGTACACCAGCCTTCATTGATATAAAAACATAATCCACCGCCTCTCGTTTTCCCGATTCTGACTCCGACTCTGTGACGCGATCCGCTCTGAACAGCTGGAAGCCCGTTAGATGAAGCGCGCTGTCTGGGATGGCTCCGTTCAGCCAGGTTTCCGTGAAGCAAAGTGCAGCAGAGTTTAAAAAGTCCTTGTTTGTGCGGGTGAGGAGTTGTAGTTCGTCTGATTTATTTGCTAAGGAGCGGAGATTCGCCAGATGAAGTCCTAAAACCGTGCTGTCGGAATTTCACGAGCGCACCAGCACGCTTCCCTCATTTGTGTCGCCTGGAGCATTTGTATAGGATCGCAGCTCCTCCGACTAAATGTCCAGGAGTTCGTTTCTTGTAAAGCTGATCGGAAAAAAGTTGCTTAAGACAGGACAAACAAACAAAAATAGTACAAGTACCAAGGAACAACAAACCGAGGCTGCCATGTGCGGCGCCATCTTGAAATATCATCTAAGGACTAAAATCCAGCTTCAGAGGGTGGAAGGGAGACATCCCTGACTGTTGCCCCACCATCCTGAGATGTCCTAGGATTAAAGGGGTGAAACATCAACGAAGGATGGCTCCCAACTGAGGAGCCTGCAGCTGGTACCCAGGCAGCAGCAGAGGTGTGACAAGCTGAAATGCCATGTAACAACCTGTCATCAAACCAAACAGCTGGCAGTGAAGCAGCATATCATTTAATTTGTAAATATTACACATTTCTTTAAGCATCAATACTATTGGTAGTTGTACAAAATCCAGCAACTTGAGAGCTCCTGTCAATGTTCTACAACAATAAACCTCATTTATATAGCACCTTCAAATGCAGCTCAAATTGCTTGATGGTATTATATAAAATTAAAAAAAAGAAAGAAAAAGAATAGATAGGCAAAAATAAAATAAAAAAGTAAAACTGATTTTTCCTGCAACATTGTGCAGCATAAAGAGGCTACTGAAGATGAATGAATGAAAGACAATATCATTCTTATCTAAGACAATGTCACCTGAAGTACCTCCTGTCCTGCACATTTTCCCTGTACTAAGAGACCTACACAACTCAGATTAGTGGAAAAAGGTGTGCTAGAGCAGGGAAAACACTAAAATATGAAGGCTAGGGTTGAGTGTTGAGCTTGCTATAATCTGCTAGAGTCCTACTCTCCCTAGATGGATCTTCCTGTGCCTAATAACCTAGCCAACCATTTGGCCTGTGGCTACATGGGAATTTATATAAAGTGACTTACAATTGAGACAGTATACAATTGAGTAGTTGAGAGTTAGGGGCCTTTCTCAAGGGCCCAACAGTTGTTGCTTGGTGGTGCTGGAATTTCAGCTCATGACCTTCCAATCCACTGAGATACCACTGCTATGTTACACAAGGAGGGGTGAAGGGATTGCTAAGGAGGACTGAGTTGTCAGACTTCATCCCATTAGATCTATCCAAAGAAGAGAAAACATGGCTAATGCTGCTAGCATGTAGAGATGCTCCTCATATCTAGTATGCTATGCTAGCTGGATTGCTAACAAGACAAGAATGTGTCTTCTGGGCTAACCCCATCTTTGGTGATACATTTCTCAGTCTCCACATCGCCCTCCATCTGAAGCTTAGCAGGCCCATGACTTTCCCTTTTGAGTGCCCTGCTTATCCTTTTGAAGCATCTGAGTGGCTTATTTTATGCCCTCTTCATTGTTAGCCACCATGTTACAGGACTCTTGCTTGTGCAGCCAATGTCTAAGCTCCCTGGAAGCCAAAGACGATCACCAGCTATGTGTCTATCTTAGTCTCCAGTTCAGGCATGATGACATGGCACATTCGGCTCACAGACTTAGACCCTGATTCAAAGTTGAATCTGACCTAAACCAAACTATGTCAAACTATGGCTGATAAACGTACTGTAGCCACACCTGTCCAACATTTCCACAACACATTGTGATTGCCGGATGATTTAAACCACCGGATCAAACCAGTGACATTTACCCTATGTACCACAGTCTGATTTTAGGACTGTGTCCAAAAAAGGAGAGAAGGGCACAGGTCTCCACCACTAGAGAGTCCACCCATGAAGGTTGGGGGCTTCTGGCAGGATGATTTACAGCCAAAATCGTTGCATATTGGGCAGAGATGATAAATGTCACAGACTTTATTTCCACCACTGGCCCCCAAACATTTTGGATCTCAGGGCCTCATCATTTTTGGCCACCATAACATTTGCTGCGCTGCTTCAAGAAGTCAGTTCTCACTTCTCACAGAGGTGAGAAAAAGTAGTTCTCAGTTCTCACAGAGGTGAGAAAAAGTAGACCCTGCAATTCAGCACAAGGGGTTCTTCTTGCTCCTCTGTTCAAGAGGGCACTAATTTCCCTGTTAATTCAAATGCAATCAGAGTACAGTACAGTACAGTAGTACTCTTGGGCCTGTTGGAATTAAGTACATTTCAGAAGTGGGTTAACAGCCTGTAAAAATGAACCCTAACTCACTGTAGGCAGGAGGCTGTTTTCACAAAAACGGGACTACCTGGGAATGGTGCCACATTGCACAGGGCTGGGCCCACCCATCTCTACCTCACTGGGTCGTATTCAGTGTTGGAGACTTAAGTTGGTGACTTAAGTCCAGTTATGTCAATATTTATACAATGTAATTTGTGCATATTCAGAGATGAGATATACTTGGCAGATACTTAAATTGATTTTCCTGGTGAGCCATTTTATGAAAATTACCTGCTTGTAGTTCATGCCTCTATGGTTGCCAGATTTTTCTTGGTAGATGCATCTATCTGTTGTCACCCAGTTTAGGACGGGTTCCTTTCGAGTTTTCCTCATATCGTCTCAGAAAGTTTTTCCTCCATTGCCTCTGGCTTGCTCATTAGAGACAAATATATAAATTAAAAATTTATATCCTGAATTTATATATTTCTCTAAAGTTGCTTTCTGACAATGTCCATTGGTAAAAGCATTGTACAAATAAAATTGAATTGGAATTGAATCTCGGACAGGGTCTAGACCCTTTTAAAATCTGAGAATAGTCAAGGATAGAAAATGCAGAAGAAGTAAATTTAGTAAATATTAATTTTTTTCTTCGCTGTTCAAATGTTACACAATGAAACATAAAAGTAATAGTCAGTTTACTATCACAGCACAAAGAGCACTGTTAAATAGTCATCACATTGAACACTGTCTCTCCCAGTTAAGATGATCTTTGTGGTGCATTTGGGAAACTCAGCCCTGACCACTTACAGCTAAGTTTAAATGGTGTTCATAATTTTGCCCATAAAAAAACAATCCTTGAGATGAGCTACGTATATCACTGATCAGTCTCCTCTGATCTCCACAAAAAAACCTTTTTGTCTACTTTACAGGACCAAAAAGGACCAATGTCCTATTTAAGTATTGTGATGGCAGGCCTCCAGTCCGTGCACACCAAGCACTGCACGTTCCTCACACGACTGCTGGCGGGGTGCTGAATGGACCGTGCCATTTCAGCACCACTGTTTGGGAGAGCAAGCGAGCAAAGGGCAGATGGAATAGAGCATGGCCGGTGGCTGATGATGACTGCAGCGGCTCCTCAAATTCACAGAAAAGACGAGTATAAAAGGGTGCCATGGCTGAAGGATGAGCAGATTCTGTCTCCCTACTGATGTTGCTTGCTTTCTGTCTCTCTGTTGCAGGGACTGACAACAGCATTGACAGCAAAGCCCACCTCCTGCATCATGCCAAGAGCTCTTTTCTCCAGCACCCATAGGAATGCCCCAGACCTCTCAATGCTGCCACCTGTCTGCCCATGCCACTACACCTGGCCCATGGAGCCCACTGAGAGACACCTCACTAGTGCCTCTACTTGCACAACCAGCTCTGCACACACCATCTACATCACCACCCTGCCACTTCCCACTCACCCTAAGAAAATAAATTCACCATGGAACCTGTCCTCACCATGGAACCTGTCCTCAAGCACCTACTGGAGACCAACCTCCGGCAACAGGGGGACACCCAAGAGCTGGCGCTAGGGCTCTGCACCGTTACCGACAAACTTCTGGCCCTTCATAAGCTAAGCATGGTGCTATAACTCCTATCCTTGACCCCAGCCGAGACACTTACCGCCTCCTCACCAAGATGACGATGGACGGCAACACTGAATCACAGAGTGGGTCACCATGGACAAGTTCTTGAGGGATCTGCTGCTAGAAGAATGCAAAGCAGTTGGCCTGCAGTCCCACGACATCCCCATGGAAATGGTAGAGGCACTGTAAGTGACCTGGCCACCATGGCGATCAGCAGAGGGGAGAGACAAGAATTTTTCCCTAATCCTCACCAGGTTAACCCTCCGGCACAAGGACATAGGCAGCAGCAGTGAGAGGAAAGCCTCGAGAAGCTGCCCTGTCTATGTCTTGCTGCCGGACGGACCTATGCCCACCGAGCTAGACCCTCCAGCTTCCCCCATGCCAACAAGCCCTGGATAGCCGGCTGTGCCCTCCATGCCCACTCCCAGCCACAAGCCCCAACCACCATGGTGAAAGCAGATGGCGCACCCACCCCTGCTCTGTTGGACTCAGGCGACTGGCCGGCGAACCTACCCCGGGCCATTACTCTTGGGGGCAGGTTCTGCAAATATGTTGCAAAAATCAGCAAGCCAACCAGATGTTGTCCACCTCATATTTCATGATAAGAGGAGGGCTCTTCTACTATCACACCAAATGGCAGGGCCAAGCATGTGACCTCCTGGTGATCCCTGTTCCAAGACTGACCTGCTGATGCACCTGGCCCATTCACACCCACTGGGTGGCCATCTGGGGGCCTGCTGAGGGATTGATTCCACAGGCCAGGCATGGAAACAGATGTGTGGAATACCACCTGCCAGGGGTTCCCCGAGTGCCATTGAACCTCCCCCACCAAGCCCACACCTGCCTTGCCTATCCTCTTTGAGAGGGTTGGCAAGGACCTGGTAGGGCTGCTCCCAAAATCTGCCTGGGGCCACAAATACATACTGGTCATCTGAGCTTGTCCCACTCCAAAGAGCCACCTCCTGGAACATCACCAGAGAACTTGTCCTTCTTTTCAGTCATGTGAGGATCCCTAAAGATTTCTTAACTGACCAAGGTATGCCCTATGTGTCAAAAACTAATGTCCAACCTCTGCCAGCTGTTACAGGTCAAGCACATCAGGATGTCTGTCTACCACCACCAAACAAACAGCCTGGTTGAGTAGTTCAGTCAAAAGCTGAAGAAGCTGCTGCAAGGGGTGGTAGACAAGGAGGGGAGAAACTAGGACCTCCTCCTACCCTACATCCTATTTGCAATGCGTGAGATACCACAGGAATCCACAGGCTTCACCCTTTTTGAGCTCCTCTTTGGGAGAAGAACATGAGGGCTGCTGGACGTGGTAAAAGAGGCATAGGATGACCAGCCATCCCCATTCCACTCTGTCATCAAATACACCCGGGACATGCAGGAGCTGATCGACTGGGTGGCTCCCATAGTAAAGCAGCATATGGAGGAGGCGCAGGCAGAACAACAAGCATACAACGGGCCAGTGCAACCCCGCAAGTTCCAGCCAGGTGACCAGGTGCTCCTCCTGCTGCCCAGCGCTAACTGCAAGTTCCTGGCCTGCTGGCAATGCCTGTACACAGTCCTTGAACAGATGGGCCCAGTGAACTACCGCTTGAAACAGCTGGGTAAGTGACCAAACACCTAAGTATATCACATTAATCTGCAAAAAAACTGATTGAGTCTGTCCCTGTCACCTTTTTTTTGATATCCTCTCAGGGTGGACCTTGGTCCAGAAGGGAGAGGAACTGACCCCCTCACAGCAGAAAGACCTAACAGAGTCGGTGGACCAACTCTTGGATGTGTTCACGGAGGAGCCAGGACTGACACACCTGATCCAACATGAAATCAAGACCCAGCCAGGAGTAGTGGTTTGAAAGCGACTTTACCGAGTTCCAGAAGACTGTCGCTGGGCTATTGAGGAGGAAGTCAGCAAAATGCTATGGGACAGGATCATTGAGGAATCTGCGAGCCCCTGGTCTAGCCCCATCATAGTGGTACCTAAGCCTGACAGACATCTCAGTCTATGCAATGACTTCCATAAGCTCAAACAGGTCTCTGAATTCGACAGCTACCCTGCCCTGAGTGGATGACCTGGTGGAGTGCCTGGGGAGAGCCCACTTCATCTCCACCCTGGACCTGAAAAAAGGGTACTGACAGGTAGCCCTAGCCCCGGACGCCAAGCCCGAGACCGCATTTAGCACCTCCAGTAGCCACTGGCAATACCGGGTTCTCCCCTTCGGGCTTCACAGGGTGCCCATGACCTTCCAACATCTCATCAGCATCGTCTTACACCCACATCGGCTGTTCACAGCCGCCAACCTGGACAATGTTGTGATCTACTCAAACACGTGGAAGGACCACTTGCACCACCTCATTGAAGTCCTAAGTGAGCTCCAGGAGGCCAGGCTGACAGCAAATCCATGGAAGTGCAATCTGGGGCTGACCAAGGCACAATACCTGTGGTACCACATCGGCCGAGGCCTACTAAAACCACAGGAGAAGAAAATGAATGCATTCGAAGAGTACCCACGACCCACCACCAAGCGACAAGTACGTGCCTTCTTGGGGTTGGCAGGGTATTATCGCCAGTTTGTCCCTAACTTTTCTTCTCTAGCCTCCCCTGTCTCAGACCAAGGAAGAAGGGCCAACCAGACCGGGTATTCTGGAACAAGGCAGCAGAGTAGGCATTCCAGACCCTGAAGGAGGTGCTCAGCAGTTCGCCTGTGTTGAGAAACCCAGACTTCGATCGGCCCTTCACCGTCCACGCTGATGCATCGTATGTAGGAAATTAGCTATTTACATTAAGCTGCCTGCATTCGCCACCAAAATATGTAGGGGAAACTAGCAGATCAGTTCAGAGGGCGAAATTTTGCAAACTTAATATTTTAATAGCTGATCATCTATTCGTCCAGTGATAAGTTGAAATTAGTTTATTTATTAATTGTGCATGGGACATTATTGCCGGTGGCCATGGAGGTAATGTCCTAAATAGTGAAAACACTATATTAAGAGCACAGTAACATGATCGGCAGTTTAATGCAGTAACTTATAAGCACAGAGACAAAAGGCTCTTGAGTTTAAAATCAGACAAGACTTTTTAAAACTATTCTAAAACACAGAAACTAATCTAACAAATAAACACGTACATGCAAGCACACATACAAAGGTCAATGAAGAAGGGTTTTGAACAGAGAATGAATGAAATCCCAAGTTTCTAGCACTGTATGCTATTCCTTGGACGATGACCTGAATGAACCATCAACTTATCAATTTAACCTTCGTTTTGCTAAGAAGGGCTTTAAATTTTGTATTAAAAGCACCACTTCAGCAAGAATCTGGAGGTACTGTATTTGTGTTTGCATTGTCTCTTTGGACAGGGAGTCTCTCTTTGCATCATTGTCTGGAGGGGTTTCCTGGCAATGTGGATTTGCCAGTGGTCTGGTCGGCTTTTGATTGGCGTCTTGGGAGACCAGTCAGGATGGTGAATGGAGTGAGGGCGTACCCAGGGGAGTCTTGTAGGTGGGTTGCAGATGAGCAGATGGTTCATGGCAGTGCAAAGGCAGGAGTTGGAGTCTTTGCAGGAGCCAGTCTTGATGCAGAGTCGCAGAGCAAGTGTGATCTCCTCGTGATGTAGAGGGTCAAAAACTTCTGGAGCTCTTGGTCACTCTTAAAGGATGACTCGTCTCCTCTCGACTCTGCTCGACTCTGCTCGACTCTTCTTGGCTTGACTCCCCTTGATGACTCGATGAATCCCCCATGAATGACTACCCCCCCAAGGACCTCCAGTGGACTTGAGTAGGCTCCTGAAGCTGTTAATGGACGAGGACACCCAGTTTCTTTTGTGTCCAAGGGATTTAACCCTTTCTGGATAGTCCAACCCCAAAACGTTTGCTCCAATCAGCATGATCTTAGGGCAGGGTGTGACTGCATTCTCCACCTATAACTTTACTCAGTCCATTGGCTTTGTCAACAAGTAAATTTGCGCCTTTTTATAGAGTGTGGATCAAACCCTTAAATATGTTAAATACATACATCTAACAACATTCTACTTGAATTTCTTCACTCACATCTCTCAGACATCATTCAATGAACTCACACATACCAAACAAGACATATGTTGGTCAATGTTAACAGACTGCTAATAATCAACCACAATAATCATATGCGTAATCAATCATAATCATGCATGTTAAATAATCAAACGACTAATGGCAACCTTGTGGCTATAAGCATGATAAGTGTAGAATGAAACATGGAAGAAAATAGACAATTACAGTTGCCAATGTATCAATTTCACAGTCATGAGGTCTCATTACAGTCCTCAGCCTGTTATAACCCATTCTTGAGGCACCCCTGGTTGAGTCACAACCCTTTTGTCCTTAGTTTATCAAATTTATGGCTGAGGGGCCTTGGGTTTTATCCTGTGGACCAGCCATCTGGTCTTGGTCAACGGCCTAAATAAATAGGTTTGACAAGGTTCCCCTTGGCTGAGAGGATTCATCCTCTGGTCAGGGATGTTTTAATGTTTGCCCTATTGTTCACAGAATAGCTGAGATTAGGCAGATGCAAGCATTAACTTGGCTCCTCAGGGTCTGCAAGTGTGGGTTCATTGTTTTATCATTCCTGAGGCAATCTAAGTGGAGTTCTTGTGTAAAGTTTGGTCCAGGCTTCTGTGGTTTTGTTGCTGCCTGTTCACTTAGAATCCTTCAGCAGATTCTGTCTCCCTACTGATGTTGCTTGCTTTCTGTCTCTCTTTTGCAGAGACCGACAACAGCAAAGCCCACCTCCTGCACCACACCAATAGCTCTTTTCCCCAGCACCCACAGGAGTGCCCCAGAGCTCTTGATGCCACCACCTTCCTGCCCATGCCACTACGCCCGGCCCACGGAGCCCACTGAGACTTGACTCAAAAAAAGCCAGCACTGCACACACCACCTATACCACCACCCTGCCACCTCACCCTCACCCTAAGAAAATACAGTAAATTCACCTTTGTTTGCACCAATCCTGTCTCAGCTCTGTCTGTGTTCTGCCCATCACTGCAGCAAGTCACTACACAATTTAGTATTATTTTGAGTTTACAAGACGTAAAATTCACAGTGACATATTATGGGCGTGATAGTGTTTCTTGCTCTAGCTGATATTGTGCAAAAAATAACTGCTAAATAGTGCATTAATACAGAGTTATGTCTGAAGTCTGAACCAGTGTGAGATTTCAGTCTTAAATGCTCACTGTGCTCATGTAACTCAACTCTGAATATGGCCCAGAGAGCAACTGACATTCTAGAACATACAACGATGCAGTGGACACAGTATTGAGGCAGCACATATTAACAATAGAAAGATGTCTACACCCAGAAATGGTATCTCTGGTACAGGAAAAGTTTGTTCACCAATGCCACTCACTGTCACTGTGATTCTCTTGGGAGGAACTGAACATTCCTCTATTTCAGGATACACTGGCTTACAGCTGGCATATCTGCTGTATGCATTTTATACCGTGTCCTGTGAGGCTTTTGTTTCCACTGCTGCTGTCAATAGTGGATGGAATACCTTGGCAGGGTATCCTCTATGAATAGGTCTATGGTCCCAAATGGACAGAATGATTTGGCACCCTTGTACAGGTTACTTGCACCTATGGGATAACGTGACACCTTGGAGTGAAGATCAAATAAAGGACAGTTACCTAGCAGGGCAATGACTCAGGAGATAGGGAGCTCCTCTGTACAAACAGAAACTGGCCCATTGGGTGGTGGACATCGTCACCTTGGTCTACAGTTGGGCTGGATGCCATAATCTACCATGACACACCACACTAGGAGGCGTGCCTCTTCCTTATAGTCATAACCAGTGCTTCACTATGCACTGTGTCCATGTTCTACAATGTTAACACTGTAGCACTCCCAGTGTCCCTGGTGATTAGAAAGGGTGAAATGGCAAGCTAGTTATTTATCTAAGGGTGAAATAGCACGCTTGTAACTTATGTACTTATGATGCTATGAACACAGGATAACCTACAGGTCTCCCTGTCATTTAGAACCAGCATAGACCTGAACTGCCAGAACTCAACCAGAAGGTTACAGACAATGGTAGCCACATGACAATGGAATTCATATGAAATTCTACATCATATGGTCACTTTGTGACTTTGTTGATGGTTTTACCATGCATGTGCATGTGCACAAGAAGGTATGCAGGTGAATCTCACTGCCCCTGGAGGTTATCTGCTGTTCATTAAACCAGTTACATATGTAGCCAGAGTTTATAATGTACAGGAATTGTGAAAGCAGCAGCTGTTGATATGTTAAAATACTATAGTTTTTCTTGATTTTTTTACTGTCAGTAGACATCAGCAAAATTAACATTGGAATCAACAGTCAGAAGAATCCTATCATAATTAGTTCTGATAGTCCTGAGCAGAAAGAAATTTTGCTCAGACATTTAGGAATTTAGTCAGACTGGAAGTCAAAGATAAGAACTATAGTGTCAATAGGTTACAACCAGCTTATAGATACATATTTTGTAAATATATTAAGATGTACTGTATAATCACTTAATCATGATGTCTCTGTATGTTCAAATGGCATTTTTATTATTGGGTCTGTGTTCTGTTATTCCTCTGTGAAGAAACAAAAATTGCCCTTAAAGACCCTGAAAATAAATATATTTAATGATTTTTATTACATGTAATTTGCATCTCCTTTTGTGAATAACTAAGAAACATTCAAAAATCCAACACAACAACATGTTGATCTGATTTACACTTTGCACTTACTTTAATACAGGTAGCACAGGCAGAGGTTTGTAGCACAACAGTAAATAATCTGCACACTGTTTCTACTCTCTTTACTTTTATGATTATTGGTTTGAGCCAAACCAAAGCAACAAACCTAAAGCTAGTTTCCAGAACCTATGCTCATCACAGGAATCTGCTCTGCACACTACCACACCACCTTTCTCTGACTGGGAACTGTTACAGCTGGGCATGTGACTGTTCGGAAGGGCCTTTCTTGGCTGTGCAGCTGCCGCATCTGCAGCATAAATACTCCACATCCCTCTGGAATTGCCCCCAGTAGAAACCCTGGCAGAGGCTCAAGAGGTCTTTGTGACCCAAAAGTGTCCAGATTCCATAGCCCCATGCACCTTAACAATGTGTCCTTCAGGGCTTAAAGGATGACCACCTGCCACCTCAGCTCTACTGTCGCTGGTTCTTACCACACCTTCTGCAGCAATCCATCAAGAAAGTATAAAACTTCATCCACAGTCCCTTAGTTGCAGTGGAGAGTACTGTCACTTCCTCCCAAGGTGGCGGCTACTGCACCTCCACCCAAAAGAGCACCAGCTGCCAATCCACATCAGGGTCCTTTTGCTGCCTCCACTCAGCCATTTGAAACCCCAGCATATAGCCACTTCTATTCAGATAACAACGGCATATGTTTAATCTCTGTGGATGCCACTTTTGGCAGCTCTGCAGCATGAACAGATAGTCCCTGTTCCATCTTTGCCAGAAAGTGTTGGAGAGGCTCTGGACCTTTCTCACTGAACTCTCCAGCTGGTGTCGGAGGAGCCCTGACTTTCTGGGTGAGTAATGTGGCTGGAATTAGGACAAGTGGAGAGTCAGGATCACTGGATACTGGAACTAATGGATGGGCATTGACAATAGCCATCATTTCAGCTATGAAGGTGGACAAAACTTCATGTGTTAGGCACCCAGGTGCAATGCGGTTAAGCATAGAGTCAAGAATTCAGCAAGTAACCCCAATCATTTGTTCCCAACACCTGCCCATGTGGGATGAGTGGGGTGGATTGAACACCCAAGAGCACCCCTCATCTATATAGGAAGTCTTTCATTTGTTGGTTGCCACCGCTGTCAACAAGACCAAGCTCCTTGCATGTAACCACAAAGTTATTGCCATGATCAGATCTTAACTGTTTCACTGGGCCTCTTATGGCAAAGAGCCACTGGAGTGCGTTGATGAAAGTGGAGGTATCCAGTGATTCTATTAGTTCAAGATGGATGGCCCATGAACTCATACATGTAAAGAGCATCGCCCACAGCTTGCTCTTTGCAAAGCCTCCTCTAGTGCGGTGAGAAGTAATCATCCATTGTCCAAACACATCCACTCCCATGTAGGACAAGGGATATTCAGCAGACGGGCGCTCGGCAGGTAAGATTGCCATGAATTTCAGTTTGCCCTCTGAGTCTACAGCAGGTAATGCAGGTGTGAATATGAGTGCTGACTTGCCTTTTCCCACCAATGATCCACAGGCTGGCTGATCTTAAGGCCCCTTCCGCGAATTGGCGACCTTGGTGTTGGACACGCTCATGGTAGTACCGTTTGAGTAGGTTTGTGACATAATGTCATCCTGGGATGATGAATGGGTTTTTCTCCTCACTTTCAAGGTCTGAACGAGACAGAAGCCCCCAACTCTCAATAGACATCAATCATCAAGGTAAGGAGAAAGTTTCTTAAGTGGACTTGCTGTATCCAGATCCTTCCCTTGCCTGATGTATTTCAGCTCCTCAGGAAAGGCTTCATGTTGGACAGATTGGATGATTGCTTTCTAGGAGGAGAGCTAAATCTCCTTGAGCAACTTTCTCACGCATGTGCCAGCCGCCGCACATACTGTTTTTTCCCTTTGAAGGAGTGAGAGATGTGAACTAGAACTGCAACGGCTCTGGTGAGAGACTTCAAACTGGAAAAGGATTCATAGGGCTTGGTGGACAATGAGGAGTTTGCAGCATGCAAAACTGAGGTGGCCAGGGGACGGACCTTTATGTCAGCCACCAAGCTGAAGGGAGCTTCGCACTCCACCCCTTTCTTGGGCTTCAGTAAGAAGTCTGGCCCTCAGCCATGTGCTAGTTGGTAAACAGGCTGCTAGAACTGATCGTGATGCATGATTGGCTGGGTTTTGGTCAGACAGGAGGTAGCTCCATTGCTCTGGCTGAGTCCACCACCTAATCATTTGCATGCAGTTACGCACATACACATAGAATCTTCGTGACTCTTTATGTATGTAGCCCAGGACTCCCTTACTGTCCTAGAAGAAATTTAGAGAGTTAAACTGGACATCCATCTCATCTTTTATAACTGTGACTTCTACAGCCAAGACAGCAACACACAATTCAAGCCTGGGGATAGTTAGCTTGGATCAAGGAGTGAGCCTAGTCTTTCTAAAGGCAAATTCCTGCTCTATCAGTCCTTTGGTGCTGGTGGTCCTGAGATATGCCATAGCAGAGATGGCCACTGTAGAGGCATGACAGAACATGCAGAGCTGTCTGTCTTTTGGGAAACTGAGGTGTAACATCTTGGGATCTTGACGTGTTCAAGCTGTTCAAGCTCATTCCATTCCTTGAGTTTCTGAGAGGGAAGTGGCTCATCCCACTCAATGGTCTCCTGTGTCAGCTCCTTCAGCAATGCTCTACCCTGGATGCTGACTGAAGTGGCGAACCCAAGTGGGTCAAAGAGACTCCCATTTGAGCTTATGGCTTCTCAGAGTCAGATACCTGGAAGGTGAACACATCCTCATTGATATCCCAGCTCACCCCAAGGCTCCTTTGTATGAGTGGGAAGTCCACACTGAGATCTAGCTCTTTCAAATTGCCTGCGCAATCTTCCACAGGGAAAGCTGCCATCACATGGGGCTATTTGAGGCTATCTTGTGTAGTCTTAAATTGGATGCAGCAAGCAGCTTGGGTTTCTTTGAGGAGAGTGATCGCAACACCTTCAGAGGTAAGGGACTTAAGACCATTGTCCACATAAATGTTTCTCTCAATGAAATGTCTGGCGTCCAAGCTGTGACCACTTCCAGCTTCGCAGGCTGCCTTTCTCAGTCCGAAAATAACCACAGCAGGTGATGAACTGTTTCCAAAAATATGCACACACATTCTGTACTCAGTAATGCAGTTGTCTGGATTGTTGTTGCGGTACCACAGAAAGCGAAGGAAATTGTGGTGATCTTCGTGTACCAAAAACAATGAAACAACTGCTGGATATCAGCAGTCACTGCCACAGCATCTTTTCTGAATCATATTAAAACCCCCAAAAGAATATTGTTCATGTTTGGACCTGTGAGTAGTATGTAATTCAGGCAGACCCCCAGGTATCTCGCACTAGAATCAAATACAACTCTTATACGATCCTGTTTTTGGAGGTGTTATACCCCAAAGAATGGCAAGTACCAACATTCTTGGTCTTGTGACAATGGTGGAGCTGCTTCTGTGTGGCCTTTTTGTCGAAAATCCCTTGCATGAACTCCTTGAAATGCTCTTTCATGACTGGTTGTTTCTTAAGAGTGCAGAGTGATGTGAGGCAAGTGGCAGCTTGCTCCCTGTTGTTTGGCAGGTGACGCTGTGGGGTGCAGAAAGGAAGTGGTGCAAACCCAGTTGTTTTCCTCATCTTAGTAAAAGTTTCTCTCTATTATCCATAGGAAAGCTTAATCCTCGATTGAGGGTGCGAGTTTCTCATCACCCTTGGCCTGGTGGTAGACAGCCTCTCCTATAGAGTTGTTCTGCAGTGGTGCAGCTGCTTGTTGAAGGCCATGGGAAGGAAGCATGTGGTAACATGACTTGATCTTTCACAAGGTGAGAGAAGACATGGGCAGCCATTCTCCAGGATGTTTGTTCTAAATGTATTCACTGATGCTGGCTTATGAGCACCCCTAGACAGACCCATCACACACAATGACCCATCCTAATGCCAGTCTCTGGGAAAAGGGAGCATTGGCTGGCCTGTTGTGCTGTTTGTATACTTTGTATGCTTGGATAATATACTGTCCCAGCAGTAATAAGACCTGTGCCTTGGAGTCAAGAGAAGGAATTTTGGCAGCAATGCACTGGAGATGCACCTGGGCTTGAGCAACCTCTGGACTTGAGCTCTCAGCCTGATTATCAGGCAACATGTTGCACTCAATAAGGAAGCGGAGAAGTAGGCTTGACCATCCAACTGTTGACTTTACAATGAAGTTATTTGCCCTTCGGCCTGTTGTTTCTGACACCCCTGCATGCATCTTGTGAGTGTATGGAGCAAAGTTATTCACGGAGATGTTGAAAAAAGTGGACCTAGCCAGTGATCTGTTACTCTGATCATCCATAACTGCATGTATCTGAATTTTTATTTCATATTGGCCTCTGGCATTTCAACAAGGCATATTTTCACGCAGGAGCGCCTCAATGCCTTGTTTCAATAGACCTGTGTACATGTGGATGTACTGATGGGTGAGTCTGTTGTCTCATCTTCCTCCCCACCATGGGCAGAAGCAGAGCTCACAGTGTCAGTTTTCCATGGCCCTGGACCTGCATGGAGCTCCTTGCTTGGGGTCCAGAGGAAGCACAGCACCAGAAACACATGTTTTCCTTGAGGTAAGCCTTTCATTCCTCTAAAGAATTTTCCCTAAAGGCCCTACACTTTTTAAGGGGATGAGCTTTCTTATGTATAGGGCATTGTTTGTAAGGGCCTCAGTGGAAGTGTCTATACCGTCTCTTTGTGGTGGGTTTTCCACTTCCGTCTTGTGAACTGAGATTGTAAGACTCATCCTTCCATGCTTTGCTGGGCCATTCTCTTTTAAGGAGGATGCTATGGATGAGGGAACTGACATCCTAAAACTTGGGTCATTTCTCATCCTGGCTTCATCTCATATGAAATTACAGAAAAAGGAGAACAAAGGAAAGCTTACTTGATGTCTCTGCTTGTACTTAGTCCACTGAGTCATCCACTTCTCTTGAAGGCTGAATGGCAGTTTCTCCATGATAGGAGCTATGCCTCGTACCGCATCTAGGTACAGTAAGCCAGGTAGATAGCCCTCACTTTTTGCTGCCTCCACCTCTAAAAGGAGGTCCCTGAGCTCTCTCAGTTTAATGGGTCTTTGTTTGTAATTTTGGGAAAATGTTCCATATTCCTAAAGAGGGATCTCTCTAATGCTTCTGGTGTGCCATACCACTGTTTGAGCCACTCCCAAACCCTGTATAACCCCACAGCTGGTCAACAAGATGTGGATGACTCTAGCTCTTCACTACGTTTTAGGTTCAGCCCCTCAGTAGCATCAGAAAATGAGACTTTCCACACCCAGTAGTCCTCTGGCTTGTCACTGAACCATGTTAACCCCCTTGTGACTAAGTCTCACTTGGCCAGGTACCTTGCAAAGCCAGATAGGTTAGAGTCCTCCTGCAGACCTATGTGTGGCTGGGCTGATGGGCTGCCTGCTTTGATGTTGTTGTATGACTGTGAGCCACCAAGGTCTCTGTGATTGATGTGGTGTTGTGGTGGACTGTACTGCACACCAGAGACTGTTGTGTCGAGGCAATACTGAGCAACTGGATATGAGCTGTGTTAAATTGGTGCTGCGTACTGTGAGGCTGTAGCAGTTACAACGTTAATTTGATGTGGTGGTGCAGTGGTGTTCGCATCAGCAGCGGGATCATAGGAGCTTTACTGGATGTCTGTGTACAGGTGGGGTTGAATAGATGTTGCAGACTGTGTGGTTGTAAAACATATAGTGTTAGGGTGCTGTGGTATTGTGCTAGGGTGAGGATCAGTTGCAGGAGTGTCAAGGCTGTACTGGTTGTATGTCTGCAGGCAGGGTTGAATGAAGATTTTGTGGCTATAAAGCCTGTACTGCTAGGGTTTTGTGGTGTTTTACTGGAGGTTGCATTATGAGTCGGTAAGACAACTCTGTATTGACTGTGTTGGGCTTGCATTGTAGGCTGAGGAACAGCTGTGTCATGTGAAGTGGTGTTGCCCTGCTTGTTGTTGCATTGGTCTTTGATAAAGACTTTGGTGCATTGTAAAGAGATGACTCCTCACCATTGCTCAAGTTACTACTATTGTCAATAAATTCCACAGCCTCCAGAATGTTAGCCTCAGTGAGAGCCACCTCTGCTTCTTCCTTCCTGTCTTAATGCCTTTAACTGAACATCCAAGCATGTTTCTTCTACTTTTAATTATGCTTGTTTCACTCTGACATCAATCTCGTTTTGGGCAAATGGTGGTCTGGCCCACGCAGCCTCTGCCTTGGCGCACGCTTCAACAGCCACCTGGCTATGTGATGATTTGTATGAACATTCTTATGATGTTTGATGTGTTGGAGCAGACTGACCTGACTTCCCAGTTCTCATCTGTCCCTTGCAGCTGTTAATCTTCACATTGCTGGCTCAATCTCCTTGAAAGTTGGTGTTCAGATTTTATTTTATTATCTGTTCGGATTCAACCAAATACTTCAGAACTTCACAGTGCCAATGGACCTGAAGGATACTTTAAAAGCAACCCAAGACTTTTTGTAATGCAAAGAAGTGGAATGCTCAGCATTAGCCAAGTCATTCAAACTGACCTCAATCCAATTGAGCATGCATTTCACTTACTGAAGACATCCAGCTGATGATGGATTTCACTTGCTGAAGGCAAAACTGAAGGCAAAATTGCCCATGGCAACTTTAATGATCAGCTTACACCCACATAAACTGTCAAATCAAAACAGTACCCAGTATATTTGAAAAGAGTACAAGTTTTTATCTATTTATTCATGCACAAATTGAAAAACCCACCATACAAAATATATTGCAATCAGTAAAACACACAGAGAACAATTGCCAGATAGGTATATGGGATGTTCAAGAATTCCAAATAAGAAGGAGGAAAATCAGATCAGATTAAAATAAGGGAAAAACAGAACAAATAAGCCCCACTGGGTGATTACAGTTCACTGGAAGGAAAGGGGCTGCTCACCTTACTTGTGCCTTTTTGTGCCTGTAAACACACAACCACACACACACACACAGCAGTCAGTGACAGAAAAGCGTGCACATGATTTTAATCATATACTGCAAGATTTTATCACTACAACCAAGGTACATAAAGGTGAGTGAGAGAAGAGAGAACTCCGTTTTGGTGATCAGCCTATGGGGTGCACACTGCACACTCCATCGAGCTCTACAGGGGAAAGGAGCAGAGAAGTAATTAAATAAGGCCACCCTCGAATCACCTACAGCTAACCATGGACCAACAAATTTACTAGGGTATCTAGCTTTACCTGCATGTTTGCACTGACTCAGATGCTGTCTTGAAGCTCAGTGATGACATTCCATAACGGAATCTATTTACAACACAGCATTAGCCGCATCTAATTAAGGAATAAATGCACTTACAAATAAATCCAGTGAATCACACAGCATAGCAATGAAAATATATAATAAAAAGATATAAAAGCTCTATAAAAACTCTTTAAGTTTTTGCAGTTACTATGACATCATAGGTCACATGATACTGACAACATGGTGGATGTATTATGTCCAGATTGTATTCATATTACACACATATACTGATGTACGTACTGTACTACATCAATGGCCGAGCAGTAGGTACTGAATTGAATGCAGTACGTACTGTCACAGTACTCGATTTCGGATGAAGCCCATGCTTCACATGCTAATGTTGGGAGTGGGGGGGCAACCCCACTACAGTTGTTTGGGTTAAACTCCAATATACTGTGGTAGACAGGTAAAATAACAAAAACTTTGTCAATGTCCAAATATTTACGTATGTACCTGACTATACGTATGTGTTGGCAGTAGTTGGAATGAGCCAGTACTCCCTGTAGTTTTCTGCAAAAGTCTCTGGACCAATATCTTAACTGATTTGGCTTGTCACAGCTGCTACCCAACTTTGTTATAGACATACAGTGCAAAGTATTTGCCCCCTCCTGGTTTCCTCTATTTTTGCATATTTGTCACACTGTTTTCAGATCCTCTTGCAAAATATAATACGAGAAAAGGAGAACATTAGGAAACACAAAACATAGTTTTTATTCATTTTTTTAATTATTGAGGGAAAAGGGTTATAAACCACTTATATCACCAATGTGAAAAATTAATCACCCCCTTAAACCTAGTAACAGATTGTGTCACTTTTAGATGCAAAAACTGCAACCAATGCAACCAATCACCTATGCATGTCTGTGCACTGGATAGCTGACCTGTTGGAAAAGGCAACATCATTCAATGTAGCCCTCTGCCTGCACCTCATATTTCTGGTCACCCTCTTTCCAAATTACCACATTGTTCTTGGACTTACATGGCTACAACAACATAACTCCCATATTACCTGCTCTGAGAGAGGTCCTTGCCTGGTCCCCATAGTGTCTTCAGTTTTGCATCAAATACTGCTGTATTGGTTACAGGAGCATGAACCAAATCACAGTAATGTATTGATACCCACTACCCATTACTCAGTCCCATCAGCACTTGAGCAAATAAGAAATGCCACTATCTTCACCAAGCTCAATCTCAGGAGCACTTACAATATAACATGCATTTGGGAGGGAGACAAGTTGAAGACTTTAGCATTTATTACCACTTCTGGTACCACTTTTAGTACTGAGTAATGCCATTTCAGTTCAGTGTCCCTCCCTATTCCAAGCATTGGGCCTCATTTATCAATCTTTAAGTAAAGTTATGTGTAAATGCTTGCATAAGCCAAACCAAAGAAAAAAATTTCCACCACATGTACAAAAGTCTCAGAATTGATTTTTTTGTATTCACATGTGTATGTTAATAAATGGCAATCACCTGTAAATTCCCAGGCATGGCACAGCTGATTTGCATTTTGTGACACCTACAAAACTCGATAAAATGCAAAGCTTACAGAACAGAAGGCACAAAATAACTACTAAATGGCCATAAAAGTAGAATTTCTCTGAGGCAGATGTGGAAGGACAGAATTTCTTCTGTTTATGCCAGAAACCTTTGCTTTACAGACACATGATGAGGTGCTGATGTGTGGTAACCACATCAAGTTAGGTATGTTATCAATAAGGAGGGCATGTTCATGGATGAAGTCAAAGTAAGTGCTGTTACTGCACGGTTAGTCCCTAAATTGGTTCAGAGATTCCTGGACTTTGCAAAATTTATACTTGTATAGCTGCTCCTCTCATATACTTATGGGAAGGTGGCATACACAAACTTGCCTGGGATTCATGGACTAAGCCTTCCAAACACTTAGGAAAGCATTCACCACTGCTCCCATCCTTAACATTCTGACCCTATGCTTCCTTTCATCATTAAGGTTGATGCCTCAGAGACAGGAGTGGTAGCATTGCCAAGTGGTGACAAGGAGAACCCAGTGACACCCAGTGGCATACTTCTCCCATAAACTCTGCCCAGTAGATGGCTGCTATGATATTAGGAACAGACAGCTCTAAAGCTGGCCCTGGAGCAATGGTGCCATTAGACCAAGAGAGCTGAGTTTCCATTCATCATAGTTATGGATCAGGGCAATACCTGAAATATGCCAACTGACTTACCCCCAGACAAGCTGGATGGACCCTCTTCTTCTCTCAGGTTCCATAAATACAAAGTCAGATGCTTTTTCATGCATTCACTGTGCTCCTTGCATTTTATTCCTTTGCCAGCATTGCCCACCACATCTGAACCCACACATTTAATGTTTTAATTTGTCTTCAGATTTGTTGCCAGAGGACAGAGCAGCTCTGACTGTGGCCCCCAGTTCACATCACAAATATGTAAACCATTTATGGAGACATTGGGTGTTTAATTGTATTTAACTTGTGGGTATCACCACACACCAAGTTGAGCAGGAAAATCAGGAGATTTCTCAGAGACTTCCATACAGATAACCAGGAGGTTAAGTCACGATTCCTTGTATCACTTTGCCACCCAGTTGACCCCTTTACAGTGTGCAATGGCAACACTACCATTGACTACAGTCAATGACTGGTTTGACGATAGTGAGGAGATCTTGGAGAGCACACACCATCACCTTTATAACAGTGCTGGTAGTGTGCACCTCAGGGAACTGAGTGGATCCAGAAAAAGTGCACATGTTTATTTGGTTTGGTGGCTTTGGCTGGTAGGCAGTCAGCAGTGTAAAACAAATAGCTTTCCATTAGCTTTCCATTCTGATGGTGACTTACTTTATGGGTTTGCCCAAGCCTAGTGTAATCTGTTGCCTGATCCTTACATGTATTTCATACTGAGTTTGCTTCATCCATTATCTGCTGTAAGTTTTTAAAAGCACATTCATTTTGCATCTTCTGACATAGCAAACCATAGGTTGTTTAGGTTTCATCCTTTGTGGAAAAACTCTACATGAATAGATTTTAAAAATCCTTTATCCCCCATTTCATTTGGTTAAAATAGCCTACATTCCATGTACACATTACTATTTCATGACCTCTACTTAGTATCTCATGCTAACAAGTTGCAAACACAGTTAAGACAAACTATAAAAATAAACTGCAAAATAATAGTATGTGTTAGATTAATTTTATAAATTAATTTGATAAAATTTTATAAAATTAAAAAGCTGCAAATAATGAGGGTGGAAGCCATATTGTTAAATTATACCAAAATTGCAGTGATTATTATGATAATTACAACTAGGACTATTCATGCAGCAATATATTGGCAAAAATCTTCCATCTGCATTTTTCTTTCTGTCTTAAAGGCAAGCGTGGTGGTCTAAACACTACCAGAAAACCACATTTTGGACTATTCTACTCAAGAAAAAAAATCTGGTGGCGCAACAGAAAAGTGTTCAACCTATCATCTAGAGATCATGAGCTTGAATCCTAATGATGCCACAGCCATCTGTGGCCAGGAGCCCTAGAGAGCAAAATTGGCTATGCTCTCAGAGCACACAGCCTATCTATCACACCCCATCTATCCCTAAACTATTTTTTTTGTATTTATTATTAAGTAGTGAGTTGAAATGTAGTTATCATGCAATTAACTGCACAGCATACTGGTGTCTCTTAGAGTAAGAAGACCTGAAGAATGACAGCTCAGTGGGTACCAGAGTGAAGCTGCCTCTCATACTTGATGAAGACAAATGATCACTGCATAACACTCTTACCGCATGGATCAAACACAAAGAAATATGACACTGACAAATGGCCCTGACTGCATTGCACCTTTCAATTGAATGGTTCCATGTTCATTTCTCCCATATCTCTGCCTTGGTACTGCATTACTTTTCATCCTGTATCCCATGAAGCAATTTGTGTTAATCGTAAATTGTGGAAATCAGAAAATAAAACATTGGGCCAGAATGTCTTATGATCCAGTTAAATCACCATTTACAAACAGATCATTTTATCAAGAAGAACTGGTTTGCTTGATCATAATGTAAGATATTTTATTCACCACAATGGATTTCAGAGCATCTATGGGGAAAACAGAATTTATGACATACTCCACTCTCTAATATATTTTTGACACCAGTAAAACAAGCTCAAACATATTGGGATGCATTTCAGAGCTCAACTATCTTCCTTCGGGCTATGACTGTGCAGTTGACTGGAGAGACAGTAAATGCCTGTTGAAGCATCACTGAGCAAATACATCCAACCAAGTCACAGCTATTTTGTTCAAGGAAATACAATCCATGGACCTCTGACAAATAAGAGAAAAAACGGTAGTCCAATTGGATTTGTGATGGCAGAAATGTCTCTAGGTAACGGTGGAGTGCAAATTATATTTTTGAAATGGTTTGGGGCAGCCAGGATAGCAATGCAGCCTCAGGAGGACTGCAAGCTCAGTGGTTCCCATACAAAACTGCCAAAGCTTTTAAACAGCTTGTCAGCAACCGCTAGTTTTGTCATCAAATCACAAGGCATACAAGGACAAACACACACTACCATGGCCCAGTGGCAAGTTCGCCTTCGATGAAATTCACTAGAGTGTGTAATGTTTGTGTAAAAATCATGTTATTTGTGTGTGATATTTGGTGTTCTACTGTAATCAGTCATGTTTTTTAAATTTATATTTTTATTTAAATGTATTCATTTATTTAAATTTTACAAATTTATAAAAAAAAATCTGTATCTAATTTAGCTAAGTATTCAGATCCTTGGCTAAAGGCACTCCAAATTGAGTTCAGGTGCTTCATATTTGCTTTGATTGTCTTGAGATCTTTCTAGAATGTGGCTGGAGTCCACCTGTGGCAAATTCAATTGACTGGACATGATTTAGAGAGGCACACACCTGGGTGTATAAGGTCTCACAATTCACAGTAAATGTCAGACCAGAAACCAAGCCATGAAGTCCAAAGAACTATTTGTAGACTCTGTGATCAAATTATATGGAGACATAGATCTGGATTAGAGTATAAAACCATTCTTAGAGCATTGAATATTCCCAGAAGCACAGTGGGCTCCATCATTGTGAAATAGAAGTTTGGAACCACCAGGACTATTTCTAAAGCTGTAAACTCAGAAAATGGTAAAAGAGAGAATCTGCCCAAATCCAGCTGTGCAAAGCTTGTGGAGACATACTCAAGAACTCAAACATGCAATTGCTGCCTAAGGTGCTTCTAGAAAGTATTGAATAAAGGGTCTGGAAACTTATCTAAATGAGAGATTTCGGTTTTTGATGTAAAAATGTAAAAAAAATTCTGAAAACTTATTTTTGCTTTGTCAATATCAGATATTGTGTGTAGATTAATGGCAAAAAGTCAATTTAATCCATGTGAATTCATTCAATTATACAATAAAGAATGCAAAAACGGAATAATGTGTCCACTGTACATACTTTTCATGGCTGCATCCTTGGCAACATGCACCTAGCACTGACACCTATCCACTATTTACTGTGCAACAGAGACTGTTTAAATATCCCATTCCTTTTGTGCTGCCTTGATACAACAGGGCACACACAAGAAATGACTCAGAACTTATACAATAAGGCACTATTGGCAAGGCTTCACAAAGATAATGTGTACCAGTGAGCTT